>VKOC01001558.1:0-103709 GCA_009364415.1 Spea multiplicata | reverse complement strand
GGGCAATACAGGGTTAAATGGGCAAAACAGGGGGTGGGGCTATGATAGGATTGATAGGATCCTGTGGAAATTCAACAAGAGGCTGAGGAATTATGACTAGGGGCTGGGGGTTATCATAGGGAACCAATGGAAAGGCATGTACCATGGGTGGTTTGGAGAGGAAGCCTCTTGTAGAGTCCCGGTCACTGAGACTTCCAGGAGAGCGGAGATCAGCCGGCGCGCATACCGTACGCACGCGCTGGCTACCTCGCTGTCCTTCCATGGGAAACTTTGAACTGCTGCCACTCGGGGTCTCCTTGGCCGATCATGTAGTTTTTTGGACAGGATATCCTCAGGATCCCAAGCTATCCATCAGAACCGCGGGACCACCACTGCTCCTTCGGGATCACCCCGAGAACAACGGCTTTAGGTTATACGGACATTACGGGGTTTGGTGCCCTGAGTATGGCGCTGGGCTGTCTGGGCAGGACGGGAATATGTTAATGTGATTTATGTTCCTTGCACTGCTGGACTGCATATAAGGCTGTGTGTTTCCAAATAAAGTGAGTCCTGTTTTCACCTCAACATGAGTGACGTCTGATGCTTGGGGTGGGCTGCTATGATCCCTTATTGTCCTTTTCAGGACAATAGCCACACTATGTAGCTCAGCTTCGGCTAGCCACAGTGGTAAAGCAGCCCTGTTGCAGCGGCGCCCCCCTTGTCTCTGCAACGTTGGTTCTGTCTGGCAGTGAAGGGGTTAATCTCTGGTATCCCAGTGGCAATAGGGAGAAGGAAGCAACAATCGGCAGGAGTACCCAGTCGGGGTACAGGTCGTTCCCGTCACAGTGAGATAATAAAATATGAGGGTAGGTTATGTTTCAGAGATCCTTAAATGGTGCGTGCTACAAAGTGTGATACCCAGCCAACTATTGGCTGTAAGCCATCAATTACTTACTTATATCCTTATCTGGATACATTTATCATATAATCATTGAGCTTTATTAACCATTATACATAAAATTGTTTTGGCCCAATAACGATCAGTGGCTTCTTATTACAAGCCACTTTGTGATCTTATCACTAATACAATTCCTAGAAAGTCTGGTTTGATTCAATTCAATACATCTACCTAAGGCATCAAATCATTAGCCAGGGTACTATTTGAAAATGCCTGACATAGTTCTCGGCTTCACCAAGAGATGGCAGGCCTGCTATTCAATTGTAAAGTTACATTAGTTAGACTGAGTTCTTATTAACTTTTGTGTGCTGGAATTTAAGTTCTCAATGACACGCTGTCATATTGTAGATGCTGTAAAAAGTACTTATCTGAAGAAATAGATGCAACTGTGTGTCACGTATTGGTGGCATCATATATATTAGTGCTGTTACAATAGGGGCAGTGGGCGGAGGAGGGCTGGCAACCTCTGGGCAGGGGGGCTGGTTAAGCCAAGTGGCCTCATTGGCCACTTTCCTGCAAGGTCATGCAACATCATGGTCTAGTTCCGGCCTCTGCTGGTGGTAGAAAGTGGCCCAGGGGTAATTGCCCCCAGACATAGCCTACCCCCAGGACAGCTCACCCTGGCAGTAGGAGTATGTAACCATTAAAAAATGACAATATTTAGAATGAACAAGAACATTAACACACGTAAGGCCATACTGGTACAGAAAGAGAATTGCTTACAAGGTTCTGAAAGAGCAAGTATTTGGGGATAAAAAGGGGTAGCTCTAACACATCCACAAGTGAACACTGTAAATAAGTTCAAGTGTCTGCTTTAAATCCTTAATCTAATTGTAATCCAACATAATAATACATCTGCATCCATTTTTTTCAAGGTTCTTCGTGCCGTATTCCGTGGAGGCTCCATACATTAATGTGTCCCTAAAAGCTGCTTAAGCATCAGTTATGAGCCATAAATACATAAATAATAATGATTAAATAGATGCTCTCCTAAATAATGTTGCATGTTTTACATTAATCCTTTCAAGTGTGACACTTTTAATTATCTTTTTTACTTTGTGTTCTTTCATATGAGAGAGGGTATACTTATATATAGCATATGACATGTCCTTGTATGTATTGTTCTGTAAAAAGAAGAAAGAAATCCACAAGATTAAAGTAGTGGTAACTTGTCAGCCACAGAAAAGAAATTAAACTCACTTGTGGTTGATCACTGACCACAGCGTAGACTTTTGCCCTTGGTTCAAGTGGAAAGAAGAAGTTGATGGCGAATGAGTAGAGTCGTCAAAGCACAGTTTCTAGTGACTAACTATGCTATGCTTCCAACTTTGTGGGAACAGCATTTTGTGTCTTCTTCAAGTAAATTTTAGCATGTATAAAGCATGTGTCTGATATGTCTGATAAGAACAGGCTGTGTAGACCAGCTTATTAAGGCAAACATACCTATGGGGAACAATTTGGGGAAGACCCTTTCCTATTCCAGCATGACTGCGCCCCAGAGCACAAAGCAAGGTCCATAAAGACACGGTTGAATGAGTTTGGTGTGGAAGAACTTAACTTGCCTACACAGAGCCCTGACCTCAACCCCATCGAACAGCTTTGGGATGCAATTAAAAAAGGGGCAGCAAGGAAGTTACCTCCTTCTAAATTATACTCACTTCTTTCCTGCCTAGGCAAGGTTTGGCAGCTTCTGTCAGTACTCATAAAGTAAAACTCAGTTGCAGAGTGGGACGAGTGAGAGACACGAAGGAATAATGAAGAGGTAGAAATATCTGCAACCAAAGATGGAAATAAAGGGTCTGCAAGGACTGAATGTTATAATTAGAAGAAAAGGAAGCATGAAATGGTGGGGATGACGGATGTAAAATGAGATGGAGTTTATTTATCTGAGAGGGACAAATAAACAATGTTTACCTTAAGATTATAGGGGTGCAACTATCCCCGAGCCAGTCTAAAATTGTAGACCTGGGGAAACAGGTACAAATAGGGTCCCCTAATACAATGTTACGTGACATATGGGTAAAAACGAGGCTGCTCGCCCAGTGTGCAGTCAGTCGTAGGGAAAGGTGGTGAGAGGGGCGAGTGAGGGAGTAAGAGGGTAAGGGAGGGATTATGTCTGTCTATGTCTTTGTGCGGGAGTCTGAATGTGTATGCATTGGTCACAGAGAAGGGAAGACAAACCACTAGGTATACGATGTCATTTCCTGTCGCCCAGATGTCAGCATTTGATGTTATCGTGAGTTTGTGTGTCAGCGTATGTTGTTGGAGTGTCATCGGTGGTGCCTGGGAAGGAGTGTAAGTATGTGTGAGAGGGAGTATGTGTTAACATGAGAGTGTAAGTGTGTGTGTTAGCATGATGATTTGAATGTGTGTTAATGCTATCTATACTCCATCCCTAATTATTCATTGTAATGACTAAAAATATTTAGCAGGACTCAGATTAAGAGAACACAGAAGCAATCATACCTAATTCAGGCTGAGGTGTTTCATGGATGGTATAAGAACAATCTGGTAGAACATCCTAATCACCTAAAGCCTGAGATAGAAGCCATAGGATTGCTTAGCTAATATATAAGTTTTAATGGGTAAAACTCTCACAGCTCCAGAGTATCATGTTATCCTTTTAAGAAACAGGATTAGAACTATAACATTTTGTCCATTGCTATCTTAGATTTGTGTGTCAAAATATGTTCTAGTTGTAAAAAATGTTTACAAACTTTGAAAAGTGAAAAAGTAGGACAAAACAGAGTTTATATCTTTCTAACGCAGGCAGATGTATTTATGTTAAGAACACCACATTATCTTAAGCCAGGATGTGGTTAGTTGTTGCGACAGGTTATATTCAAAATGGACATTCTAACTCTTGCAGCCAACCTAAATCTGATAATACAATGTTTATACTTAATTTAGAACATACTTAAACCGCTAAATGAAATTGTTAGTAAAATTAGACTGGGCAGAGGTATTGGAATGGGCAAACAATTGAACTGTGGTAAACTTGTGTTGTTTGCTAAAATGTATTTTAAAGGGGCCCTATATCAATCTAACATGGTATTTTTGACACTTAAAGGGACACTTCAGCAATCATATGCATGTTTCAGTGTATGTTCAATGAAGAGTTCCACTCCAAGGCCTGCTGGACCATCATGCGGAGCATAGATATATGGTCCATGTATCTGGTCTCTTCTGCTGAAAGCCTGCCTGCATAGCTGTTTATCAACGGCGTCCTTCATCCTCTCTAGGAGGACTCATTTGAAGACCTTCCCTGTCACCGACAGGAAAGTTTCATTCATGTTACTTTTAAAATTGTTTTAGTTGTTTATGCACATATTTATGTGATTTCTATTTCCATGTCTTTATATTTTATTATTTGAATACTGTCACTATGGTATACCTGGTCCGTATATATTGAGAGGTAAAATGTCCAGAAAGACTTAGATTGTACGTTTGTGCCACAAAAAACACTGAAATATATTGATGGAAAATATGAGCTGCTTGGTCAATATAATTTAACAATTTTCAAAACTTAGCCATGTCTTTTTGGGAATAGCCTCATACATGTGCATGTATGGTTACATTTTCTTATTGGCAAGGTGGATTTCTAACACAAAAAGTACCAGTTTTTCCAATCCAAACATGATGAGTACATTGGTCTGGCTAGTGTTTCTGGTGGCCTATGCAAACTTTTATTCACAAGCATTTTCTCCTACTACACCCCCAACTAAGCCCCCTATGTTATCCATATGATAGGGCCAACACTGGGTCTGCACAAGAACTTTTCTGTAGTCGTTTAAACAATAGATTTTTGTAGGAGATCAGCTGGTGTAATAAGATTTATTAATATCTTCTATGTACCTCTTCTGAAACACTGTCTGTTGTCTATAGCATCAAACTTTACCTAGATGTCTACAGGGGGAAACGAGCAAAGGTGATAACCATCTTTCTGCACTTATGATCTGCTTGACAATGCCTATGCATCAGTGCATATATATACTTTCACAATGGCAACCAGAGAACAGTCTTCTAAGCACAGTGACGGTTGATATGCCCTGGGGTCTGATGTACATAGAAGCAAAAGCATATCTTAAGGTGAAGGACAATGTGAAAAAAGGGATGATCAGAGCATTTCAAAGACAAGCCTTGACAGAAGATACCCTCAAAATGGTTGAGTTGGCGGGAGTTTAAATCCCTGCACAAAGGCTGGTTCTGTTTACAGCAATGATAAATGTAACCTTTCAAAATTATTTTATTATTCCACTTTAATCATTACGACAATGTGATGGAATCCATTTTGCAGTTTCAATTAGAATTGAGTGGCATTTGGGACCACCTGGATTTTTTTAAACTATAGCAAGTAAAATACAGTATATATAAATATGAATTAATCTATATGAATGAATGTTTCACATTTTTACTATCACTGCTGAAGTCCAATTAATGAGATAAGGAATTAAAGTTTAACAACAGTCCACGTTCAATATATGTATTATATTTTTTGTTAATGTTTGTTTTTTTAACATCATTACTAATGTATTTGTCATCATGTAAGTAAGCAACAAGCATTCCCTAGACACTAACCTAATCACCAATCTTCAAATTCTTTTCAGAAAATGTGTGCATTTCTTGAACCCCTCTCCGTAAAATACAAGTTGGATAAATCTCAGGAAATGCAAAGGAATGTTCATAGTTTCTGTGCCTGAAAAAATATGTGTCAGTGATTTGAAATACCTTAAAAGAGATAAAAAAGTATTTTTCTGAGACAGTCTTCTATAATGGAAAATATAAAATACTCACATACTGAGTAGGAATATAAGGGATTGCACTTTTGGATAAATCAGGAAGTAGGAAATCCATATAGTAAGATTACTATTAGATAATCTTGCTATATGCAACCTATTTGTTGCAGAGTACCAGAACAGATAAATGTTATGGTTGGTGTTATGCATTAACCACATATATTATAGAATTTGATATTTGTCAAGAAATGTTATTCTATTTTTATTTTTTTTCCCCCATCTATGAAACTATATGCACATTGTGATTTAATTAAATGATCCTTTGGAATCACAAGTCAAAAAGAAAGAAGTAATGCATCTTCTTAGTGGTCCATTTTTTGGTAGGACATTGTCAGGTTCCTCTCTGATTTGTTTTTGGGTTCAATGAGGATCATGGGTTAGTTGGAGAGCATCTCTGATTTTTTCTGACCAGCCCAGATGTGGTCTTGGGTCAACAGTCATTAAGGTGTAGAAGATGTAAGAATGGGAGCTGCATGTTTTCCATATTTGTGTCACCATTTTGTTTTAAAATGTTTTGTTAATATGTTTATTTTGCAAATAATGTTTGTTAATTTATATCAGAATGTGATTTTAAATAAAACTGTTCCTTTTTAATTCTAGTGCCTCTTGGTGGAAGATTGTTGTTCTATTATGCGACATTTAGGAGTATCAAATAATATTGGAGGACCATTTTGCACATTGATTATAGTCAAAGAACAGACGATGCACCAAAACAGGAGCGATATTTGAAAGAAAAAAAAAACTATAAAGTCTAAACACAAAATGTATGTATATTCCATGAGCATTAAAGTGCATTGTAATTTTGTCATTCATGTGGATTCCAAGCACTTTTATCTGACTATGCTCATTTTTCATTTGTGTTTGGGAGAACCCACATCAAATAAAACATACACGAAACTAAAATATTTCCCTAATCTCCTCTACATATTTTCCATTCTTCCTTTCTTCTCTTTACCTTTTCTGTATTATTTCCTATGTTCTACATGCCAATTCTTAGCTTCAATTGTTTAAGCTCATTACCTACATCATTGACTGTAGCTGCCAGGACTGGTCTAAATCATTTATATAATTATGCACAACAAAATATGCCCTTTGTTCTTGTTTCTTTGTTCTTGGCTTTATATTACATTTACAATTCATGGAATTGCAAGCTCTCGCGAGTACAGCCCTAATTGACTTTTTTTCAAGTGTTTTTGTATACCCCATTAAAATATGCCACGGGTTATGCTGAAGCATATTCATAAAAAATGAATAAACAATAATGAAACAAACATATTTTGTAGTAAAATTTTAAAATGTTATGATGCTGTGCATAACACGGTTAGATACAAACTATGAAATTTTGATCCAGTGATGACAGGAACCAAGAGAAGTACAGATGTCCTAACCTGTGGGTTTGCAGACATCCTAAACTGTTGGTGTTCACACATTAAGCTATATTATCCTAATTCAAGAACTAGTAGAAGAGTCTTGAAGATAATTCAAGTCAGCAAGCCAGGTAACCACTTTACACATATGAGTTACTACAAAGCCAAGGAACGGAAACTGATGCCCATACCAGATATCTGGACGTTAACAAAAGATTTAGTGATGATGGGGTTCTAAATGCCTATACACTCAGTTCATCTGTTTTCTTAGCCCTTATAGTCTGCCTTATGACAGACCTTGAATTCATATTAATCAGTAGACTCGAGAATTCGGATTCTTACAAATTTGATAAATTCAGAAAAAATAGAAGATGAAGAAAAAGAAGATGTGGAAGCGGTGGTCTGAAGCGGAAGTGGTCGGCAAAAAAGGTACGAAAACATTTAGAGAGCCTGAGAGAGAGAGTAAACGGGAATGGAAATGTAAAGAGTGAGTGCAGTGAGAGAATGAGAGTGAATGTGGGCACCAGGCAATGAATTTTGTCCTCGAATTAAAAATGCCCCGAATGGGACTGAACCGAATGGGCCAAAAACAAGAATCAGAAGAATTAGTCTGAATCATTTTTAGCCCATTTACACATGTCTATTAATCAGTGACATTATTATTTAGATGACCAGCACACATCTCTGAGTGTCAGGCTCTATGTAAGAATTACTCAAGTGCTGCTCCAGATCATGCTTACAAATTACCAGTAATATTCAATGAATATTTTTCATATGCAACCCATTATTTAACTAACATTTACCACTATTTTAGGTTTTTAAAAAAAACTCTTGATAGACAAGCTTCTTGGTTTTCACTTTCCCAGCTGGCACTTTCCACCTGTAATTCAACAGACATTTTACTTATTTTTAACACAGCTCTTGCTTGTTGCAGAAATTAGCTTCTTCTGTAAACATGTTTCCGAATGACCAGAAATACATTGATGAACTTCTAAAAGTACACTGAGTGCATCAGAGGCTATAGTTTAATGTGCTTTACATCAAACAGCTTGCAGAACGGAATATTGTGCTAATAGAATAGTCACAACATGCCTTGTGTTATTATCCACTCATTACTACACTCCTTAGCTTCTGTTGCTACACAACTGAACTATTCTGTAACTATATTGAGATAGATTGAGCAAATTGTGAACATTTTCAAAGAAATGACACTATATTCACTGTATCTACATTCATGTCCAGACCAGTTTTGGTGAGACTGAACTGAGCTGAAAGAGGAACAGAACCACTACCTTGAACATGTAAAGCCATATCACATCCATCCTTATTTTTTTTGCTGAAAAAAAAATAAAGCCTGTGTAAAGACTTGTGGTATCTGGGCTTGAGCTAAAGACTTCTTAAATGGTACAAAATAAATCCTACCAAAATTTCCTAATAAACCCCTATTAATCTTCTCCATATGTTGCTCTACCATTCATTGAAAAGGATAATTGCTGATTTCCAGGAAGATGGCAGTCACTTTCTCTATTCATTACTGACATACACCCACATGTTTTCAGGATTGTTGATAATGCTACATTTTTACAATAACCTATATATAAACTGAGAACTCATTGCTGGGTCTGTAGCATATTTGAACAGAAATTCTTCATTCAGATACACTTATCGAGGGGTTGAGACCCCAAGATAAGAGGACATGGACTCCGATGATCCCAATAGTGTTGAGGCATAGGTATATGCAGATATATGTATAGGTACTGAATAGTGGATAGTAAAGCACTTGTCAGAGGTGTCAGGTGCCTGTATAGGTAATGAAACAGGTTGATGTCCAGGACAGGTAGCACAGGATGCCAGGTGATGAAGGACAGGCATTCAGCCAATGCTGAGTTTGGTTACAGTAAGCGGGTAGTCAGACTTAGCAAAGGTCAGTACACAGAGCAGGTAGGCAGGATAGCAAGGTATGGTACACAGATGATGTCCACAACATACAAAATTGCAAGACAGAGTATAGACAAACAACAGCTTTCAGGAACAGAGTTGCCAGATATGTATAACAAATTTGGCGCAGAGCTTGCCCTGGCCCCTCATTGCGCATCACAGGGGTGTCCCCAACTGTGCGTTACAGACCCAACAGCAGGCCGACGGAAACACAGAGAAGACGGCTATCAAGTAAGTGCTTGTTATATGGAGACCTTGGTCCGGCTAGCTGCAGCCTGGCTCCCGGTAGTGGGTCTCTGGTTTGTGACAGAATTAACACATTAGATAAAGAGGGCCCTGCTTACAATCTACAAGTTTCAAGATTGCCTATGTTATTGAGAGAGCAATATTTCATTCTTCTCAGCATATTGCTCCCACAGGACTGGCCCGGAACCCAGATTACACCCACAAGACTTGCCCTAGCACCTAAATTGCACCCACAAGACTTGCCCCAGCAACAGGATTTACCCAGGATTCACTCCCTTGACAGTCTCATGGCTCCTCTCAGTCAGGGCTCCTCTGGTCTCAGGTAATTGCCTCAGGTAATTGATGCTGAGCACATTATAGCTGTATGCATGTCACCTTGTCATCATGGTGAAAAACTTGTAATATACAACATACAACATACAAGTGTTCCAGACATGAGATAAGAGCCTTAAGAATAAAGAGGGGTTTTTTTTATGTACACGGTACTTACCAAACAGGAACTCCAGATAATGTATTGCATATAAATATTACAAAGCAAACAAATTTTAAGAAAGGAAGGTTACCATGAGCAAATCAATCCACTTACATTGCATCTAATGTGTGAGCCTTTGTTTTGGTCAGCCATGGAAATTATAGTATGTATAGCACAATCCACCCCTATTAAATTGCTGGGGTTTTTTCCTTTTACTCACATTGTATATCGGAAGTTTGGTACATTAAGTTAAGTAATTAACTTTCTTTTAATGCATTCAATTATGTAAAATGACACACTGGTTTTCTAGATCTGTTTTAAGTGACTGACATCTTTTTATAGTAGTTTTAACCTTCCAGTTTTCAGAAGAAATAATATCTATCTATCTATCTATCTATCTATCTATCTATGTTTCTATCAATTATGGATCTATTATATTATAGAATCTGTCAATCTCTTTTGGTAAACATGCATTTGGCTGTATTGGGGCTTTCTCTATTTTGGTTACGTGATCCTGGGTCTCACCCCCCCCCCCCAGAGATGTAGAAAGGAACAAGAAAAAAAGAAAGAATAGGCTTTAAGTAATTGAGGGGGTAGGTAATTCCTTCATGATTTCAAATAGGAAGTCACAACATTCCTTCAATGAAATCCATCCAGAAGTTTAATTAATGTAATCATGTATGTTCCGCTTTGTAAATAAGTATCTGTGTGGGTGCAGAGCCTTGGGTGATACTGGCACGCTCACTACACTGTTTGCCAAATAGAGTAACCATGTGTATCTAAGGATCAGGAGGATAATGAAAATATGTTTCAATCATTTCTCTTTCAAATAATATGATTTCACTGGTTTATTTGCTGGAGCCTATTGATATTAGCTTTCAGGACTGAGCTAACTGTATGGCATAAGGACCATTTTGGTTCTAAGCTGAGTTTCACATGTTGTTAAATATTTATATCAGCTAGGTTATGCTGGTGCAAAGTGGTTAGGTGGGCTCTCTGGCAGGTTAAAATAATAATACTATATATATTGTTGAGACTATCAAGTTGTCGCAAAAAGAACAGATGATGATGTATAATCAGCCAATGCGAATGGCTTGGCTATGTGACAGCAGTGCTGTGTATGTGCACATGGCACCCAGGGCCGGCCTTAGGGCTGTGCGACCTGTGCGGCCACACAGGGCACCATGGCAGCAGGGGCGCCTGCCCGGGACTTAAATTAAAGTTTTCAGCAACGGCTCGGCGACTCCTTCGCGGTGCCGGCATTTCATGTTGAGAGTCAGAATATGACGGATGCCTCCCGCTCCCACCTCAGGAGTCCAGCAACAAGGTAAGTGAGGATACTGAGAAGTAGGGAGAGGGAGTAGATAGTGAGAAAGGGCAGGGGGGTAGTGAGAAGGGGCATCAGAGGAGTAGTCCGCACAGGGCGCCAGAACACTTAAGGCCGTGTTATGGCACCTCTCACCAACTTCACAATATGGAGCTGGCTAAAAATGAATAATATTAGTAGTCTCTCCTTGCGTCCTCTCCATCTTAAAGTCTTCTGTCTAAACCACACTCCGATTCTACTCTGCAACTCGTTCAAGTGCAAACTCACTGCAGGGAATCATAACTTGAACCATAATGAAAAATGCATCTTGTGTAGTTGTTGGAGCTGGACCAAGACCATCAACTTCAGCTCTTCTTCTCTTTGTTCCAGTTGTCCTTAAAAGTATACTCTAGCGTTCATATGCACTTTAATGCATAGGATGGCTGTAAGCTTGTCATTAACATTTTTTCTTCAATCCACCTAGCTCCTCTACCTATGAAGGTGCTTATCTCTTTGTAAGCTTGCAGCATCCATCCTTAGTCTGTCAATTCTTGTCTTGTCATATCCCTTGAATATATGTATTGTATTAAGCGCTGCGTAAACTGTTGGCGCTATATAAATAAAAGATAATAATAATAATAATGTCCACCAGCTCCAGCGCTGGTTCATGCAAGATTTCTAGGGGATCTATGCTCTTTTGGTGCCCCAATTGATTGTTTGCATTGATGGGAAATTATGGAGAGTGGAGAGGGTAGTTTCTCTCATGCAGTGCTTTTAGAAGATATAATTTGGGGAGTGGCTTCTCAGAATTTCTCAGATGGATACATATACATCAAGAATATTTTGCTATCCAATTCTACATGCACTCATTTGTAGACCTTAGAGTCAGTAGGAAAACTAAAAAAACTCAACTATGGGTTTAAAAATACAGTACAAGATATGTGGTGAAAATATATATTTTTTTGATTTTAGTTTTTACTAAGCTAGTCAGTTGCACATAAATCATCAGATGGCTGCTGGCCTTAAAGTGCCAGGGCTGCCCTGTCATCGCCAACCCGTCCCTGCTCAAAGTTTCAAGCCTTGTGTCGGGATATTCTTGTTTGTGTTGCTCCTGATATGGAAGGTTAATCTCTACTCCAGTTCTTTATTTTTTTGTAAGTTGATCTTCTTGTGGTTAGTAATTGTTATACAGATCCTTGATCTTTGGTGTACATTTTAAAGTCTTATGTGATAGCTGTGTTTCTGTTTATTTTAACACTTGCTATTCATTTTTTGCTTTGACTTTAGTCAAGCTTTGATATGTTATGATTTTGGCACTACATTGAAAAAAATGATATAGTGACATCATAGACTAGAAGTGGAAATTGTATAGAAACACTCCATACTGAAAGATGATATGTTCAGATTGGGAAAAAAACTCTTTACGCTTTCACATTAACACCTCAACATGAAACTGCTAAGTAGACAGAACTGGTTAAAGATGAGATGGCAGTAGAAAAAATCCTTTGGTGGTTGTTGGCTTGTGTTATGAATGGTATGAGGAAAGATTAGGATGTTTTCAGAAGAGCAACACTTATGGTGTCAAGTTCAATCAGGGTTTAACAAAACACATATGTGAAGTGTAATTTATCTTTTTCCCCCCAACAAGATACAGAAACATTTATCAGTTTCACACTGGCGACCAATAAATTAACAAAAATGTTAACAGCTACCCAAGAACAATATATGATAACATACTGAGGAATAGAAATGCAGACAAAAGTGTCATCTGGTGTTTTGATTATGTGGTTAGTTATTTAGGATTTTTTCTTTTTTTTTAGAAAAAAGGTCCTCCCTCCTTTCTGCTTTTTCCTTCTTCCTGTTAATTTATATAGTGCCACTTTACAATTTGGACATTCTTGTGGATGTTATATAGTTTTATTCAATGTGGCTGTGCTTTTCAACAAGATTACATTCTCATTTTATTTTAGCGAATTAACAGTTTGGATCACTACCATGAAAATGGTAAATCAGTAGTGATTTGGAAATTGTTTTTTAAAATGGTCCACAGCTCTATCATTAGCTGGCTTTTAATGTATGGATATTGTTTAATATCTCACTTTCTCATAGTTTGTTATATATATATATATATATATATATATATATATATATATATCAAACATACATTGGAAAACAAAGTAAACTGTAAAAGGATGCGTTATGCCAAAAGTGTTGGTGTGTTGTTAGAATAGTATTTCACAGTAATACATTTTAAGGCACGTCATGCAATCAGTCTTATTAAGGCAGGGGGATGTAACATAATTTTACATTCTTCAGATTTGTTTATTTGATGCTGTGGGTAGAACCATGGGAAAATATTTGTTTTATAATGCTTTCCAAGTTCACTAAAGAATATGTTTTCAATGGGTCCTCCAATTTTAGAGTTCTTCCTATAATCTTAAGCCAAAATAATGATATAAAGGTTTTCCGACCTATTGGGGAATAATTCACATTAATTAGTACCATGTTTTTCTAGCATATTTTATACTTGTTAGTCCAGTCTCAAAGTAAACATTGATGTTGGGTATTTATTTAATGGGTGCCTGGTCTAGACTCATTAATTTATTTACAATGATCTTCTTTGATTTATTTCAAGAAATATATAGTTCACTCTTCAAATATTCATTCATTAACCTTAATTACACATATAATCTTGATTAATGAAACATGTGTTGCCAATAAATGTGTTACGTACAACATCAAAATAATTAACTTGATTAATCACTTAAACATTCATATTTAAACATTAAACATTTATAGTCTTTGCTGACTGGTAGCTGTAAGAAATTACAGTGCCTTGGTAACAAATGAAGTAAATATTTGTATTTATTTGTTAGAGACATTAAAGTTAGGAGCATTTATATCAAGCAATAGATAAGTAATACAATTTAATATTACACATACAAAGAAGTTTTTTAACCTTTTTTTTTTACGTAAAAACTAGTAGGGTTTTGTAAAAAAAAAAAAAAAAAAGGTTCATTGGCAGCTCAACTTTTTATTAAAAAATAAATAAATCCTTGTGCAATCATACCAAATACAAATATTAGTACAAATGTCATATGCAACAGCCTACTTAGATCATACAGCGATTTAATATTTTAACTAATAAGTACATAAAACATTCTTTCTTCTTCTGTTTTCTCCAAAGTATTGTGGATATATTCTACACAGTATAGATCCCACAGTTAGTTCATAAATTTCTTTGCGGTTTCATACTTTGTAAAAAAAATGTCTTCTTGCTGTTATTTTGTGGTCAATTCTTTGAAATCGCTTTATAGGAAAAGAGTAAATCAAGTCATAATAGATTTTCTTTTCACGCTACTTTGTCTACAAGCACATACACAAAAGGTTTAATCCTAATCACTCCATTCGCTTTTCTTTATAAGAGATTTCCTTCCTATTGTGTGCCTTACGTCTATTGTTTAGACATTTTAACGACGACAAGAAGAGATTTTTTTTTCTGTTGATAGCCCAGAAAACTAATCCTTCTGAAAAAAGTAAACATGCTTTCTGTTTCACTTTTTAAAAGCCAAAAAGTTTGTCTCATTAACAGTCTCAACTACACGGTCTGCTGTGATTTCCATTCTGATATGAGCTCACGTTTCTTGATGAAACCTGTAGCCATTCTTCAGAAAGATAATAAGTAACAGACCTCTAAGTGTCTGTTGAAAGGAGTAGAAAAGTTGCTGTCTGCCGTTTGACTCCCGGAGGAGCTTGGGCTATTGTTGTAAGACAGACAGCCCATGTGCACTAGTCAAGCCTAAGGATGACAGACTCAAGTGACAAGAGACATAACATCAGAGCAAAGGCTCCCGAAGACTGAAGCAGCCGACACAAGTCAACATAGATCTATAATTAAAATTAGTTTAGTCCAGGATACATGATAACAAAGCTATTAGTTTATAGTTTTCAAGGGCCCAATTACAACACAAGAGATGAGCTTTAAAAACCTATACAGAGTAACATTAATAATACACCCTGAGTGCTATAAGTTGCACAGCTGCTTTGTTCAGTAACTGAGAAGCCGTCTAGGATCAAGTAACAATTCTAGTAACAATTAGTGAGCGAATTGCACCTTTTAACTACTGCAATGGGCATTAAAACATAAAAATCTAAATTTCTGGCACATAGGCAGTACAGAATTTTTATGACATTGGTGATAATACGGTACTTAAATTCCCACTTTTTTCTGTTGTATAGCTTGCCATTCTTAAGCATGTGACCATAAAACTTCTAATTTGGCTGTTTTCCTAGATCCAATATTAGACCTCAAGGTCTTTCCAGTTTATGGCAAAGGAATGAATATTGTAGATTCTACAGGGGACTTTATTGTACACGGGACACCAAAGATTATGAAAAAGTTCAGCCTTCTTATTTGGTCTTTTAGACTGCATGTAAATCAGTATAGTCCATGGCTATGAGGTCTAATGTTTTTGTTGTGTCAGTGGTGATCTCTATAAAAATAGCTCTATAAACTTAGCTAACTTGTGTTCAAGCATTCCCATGTGATACTACATGTGATCACATTACCCATCTTACTATACTGTGCATTGGGGTCTATTCTCAAGATACAGAAACAAAGAGTTTGCAGGAGAGTTGTGGTTAAAGATCCTCTACTCCACTATACGTTATATAGGACAAACCTCAAAGAACTTGCAGTAAGTAAAATGCTGCAGTAAGAGTTTGACATATATAATGCACAATAAATCTGTGTGATTTCTTTAATGTCTTCACATGCATTGATGATAAATCGTGCCAGTGTTTTCTCTTTACAATCAATAATAGAGGGTTTTATTCACTAAAATGAAAGATGTCAGGCGAATGGATCAAACCCCCTCAATTTACTGTATATTGTGAAGGGCTATCCCTAGCTAAATTCTCCAACAAGAAAGGCTGAGCAAACCCTGCAAAATTCATGAAAAATGGGCAAGGAGACTAAATAAATCTCACTGATTTACCTATACCTTAAACAAGACACATATATATATATATCAAATAGGACTGATTGAGGTTGGGCACAACTCTCCTGAAATCTTTCCTGTCAAGTATCTCTTTAAGGAATAAACCCCAATGTGAGGGAGCTACAACCAGAATTATCCTGCAAGGTCTCCTGACATTGCTCCCATTAGTGAAAAAAAACAGTTGGTAGATGGATCAAACAGATGTACCATAGAGGGTTTGCTATACAATTGGGTGTATAAACTTGGCCTGGAGCTCACAGGATGAGCCACCCTTGAGAGATTAAAGAAGTAACACATAGAAAGGTAGTGTTTAGTATAGAACCTGCTTAAAGATTTACAAAAAAGAATAAAACAAAAGAGATTCTTAGTTGTCCTGATACACACACAATGCTTGTTATGTTACATTAATATATATATATATATATATATAATATATATATATATATATATATGGCCCATGTCCCACTCCCTCTATTTTGCTAAAAAAATAAAGTACTTTGTGGATAATATCACACAATTATTTTGATATCTTAAGTAAAAATATCACATGACTGAATTATATTCGGTTTGTGAAAATATGCACATAAAATAACTATAGCATAGTTCTATTTTGTCATCTAAAAACACACAAATCTGGCTACAAGAGATCTCCCTCTCACAATTTTTTTCAAAATTAAAATGTTCCCTTTATTGATACCAGGTATACTATTAAACTGCTGTAACGTAAGGAAGGGGCTTTCATTTACTCTAACATGACTAAGATTGACAGGAAATCCCTTCTATCCGATTATAGACAATCACTTCCAATTAAAAAGTTCCAAGGAATTTAAGAAACTAAAGCTGACAGTCCCCTTATGCACTTAGTGTCTCAAAAGTGTGATTAAAATGTTATCACTTTAACAACCATCATTCATTTTTTTCTTGCGGATGTCTATTGTATTATATAAATTATAAAACAGTAAAGAATCAGTGGATGTTCAAATAAAACAATACCAGAGAAAAGAAGGTAAAATGGGTAAAACAGTAACTTTTGAAAGGTGGAATTAAGAAAATAACTGTCAGAAGAGATTGTGATATATTAATTTTATTATAATGGATGCTGCTCAATGTTATACACAAAATATACAATATACAAAATATGTTTATCTAAGATTACCACAAAATATTTTTGCTTGAATTCCTTAATTTCTGAGATAAAATGTAATCAGCACCAACCAGCTAATCATATGCTTATTTGATGTTCTAAGCTCATGATTTAGCAGTGGACTTAGTGGCCTCTTCTTTTTCCTCTTTTAAAAGGAAGATAAGGAGCCATGGTTATCATTGGGGTCATCTTTCACAACAAGCTTGCCCAATTACCTAGGACCTCTATTACAAGTATATAGGCGAGGGGTGTAAGCATACCTGGGAACACTCCGACTGAAACCTTTCTTCCTCAGGTCTCTAGGGAGCGGCATAGTTCTGGGTATTCTACCCTAGGAAGTTCCTAGGTATCGGTAGAAGATGAACGAGTTCCTCCTTTAGTCTACCTAAAAGCTAGTTAGAAGTTAGTGAGTAGTGAACTACAGTGAACTTCCAGTAAGACCCCTTAAGTGTCTTAGAATTGACAACAACACTGAAAAATGAAGAGGCAATTCTCATGCACAATGACACAAGACAAGAATGTTTCTTTTTTGTTTATTAGTCCATTCATAAACTATTCTCCTCAAGATAGCCTACCTTGAATCCCGTCTGAACTGAAAAACAGGGAGATTTATTTAATATTAATGATTATTAAACAGTCTTACACTAAATACACCATATGGACGAATGTACCGGAACACCTGACCATTACACCAACAGGAATGTTAATGACATTGCATTCTAAATACATAGACATTAATATACGAGGCTTGCATGCAGCTGCTCGGCCATGGAAGCCCATTCCATGACGCTCCTTCCGCACAGTTTTTGTGCTGATAATAATGCCAGTGGAAGTTTGGAGCTCTACAGCCATGCAATCAGCAGAGCGCTGGGCACTTTTACACACCATGCGCCTTAGCACTCGGTGACCCCGCTCTGTGACTTTACGTGGTCTTGTTTGAGTTGCTGCTGTTCCTAAATGCTTCCACTTTCCAATAATACCACTTACAGTTGACCGTGGAACATCTAGCAGGAGTAATATTTCACAACCTAACTTATTGTATAGGTGGAATCCTAACACAATACCACACTTGAATTCACTGAGCTCTTCAGAATGACCAGAATGATTAACACTTACAAACATCACACTGGCTGATTTTTATGGCAATGCTAACAAAGTCAATTGCTCCATAGACTTTCATTAGCTGGAGAGTCCTGCTGCAGGGCTAAAACGGAGCCATTCTATTGTTTACCACAGGCAGTATTGTATAAAGAGTCAGAGTGTTTGCCTAATTAGATTATATTATGCAATATTTTTGAAGACTTATATTTAATCTGATAGCAGTAATAACAAAAATGGAGGGAGATGCCCTTTAAAAAGTAAACAAAGGTACCTTGTGCCTTACAGCAACGTTTTGCCACCAGGAAATTATTTCAATTGAAAGTGTTTTTTCTTCATACTAAGAAATATTATCTTCATATTAAATGCAATCAAAATGAGTATTTAACATGTAGATATCTATAAAGAAACATACTTTTCCCAACCAAAAACTGTTAATTAAAAATAAATGCACCAAAATCTGAAAAAAGGTTATTTTTTATTCTTCCACTTACATATTTTTTCTTAATCATTCTGATTTTTTTTCTCTGTCCTTTTTTTTTTCTCTTTCCTCCATTCTTTTTGAAATGTTTCCTGCAATTTTGAAGTACACACAAGAGACAGGTTGTGTAAATCTCTTTTGGGGAAATTACTTGTATTAAGTGATTTGTGTGGAAGCAGAGAGTACATGCTTTGCCTGTCTCAATGAGTCATTTCTCATTGAAACAAATTTAAGGGGAAATTGTTTAGGACCATTTCCATATTCCTGTAAGAACTACCTAATCTCCCCTTAGGCTGATAACATTTACTTATGGAATTAGAATCCCAATTACTGTTATTACTCTTATTTCTAGAATTCTTTCTCCTGCATACTTTATTCTTAATTAACATTACATATAATGTTTCCATGGGTCTACATGGAACTTCCAAAAATGTCCATGTTGTTTCACAATAGTTTATTTATGATCTTTAAATATTAATTGCATTGAGGATCTTTCAATTTGTTTGATATGAGCATCTTAAGGTTTTCTTAATGATCAACAGTTTTAGAACATATCACGCATTAAGGTGTGCATTGAATATAAATGAGTCAAATAGTTTGATATACAAAATTGTTTAATGGAAAATACATATAAAAATATTTGTGTGTATGTGTATGTAAAACTTCACAAACATTCTGTATAGGTCCATAGCATTCGGTTTTCTTAACACTTGTCTTATTTTCTTTTATTACAGACCCTTTTAAGCCTGACCTGACCTTTTCAGAATGTTTAGGCTATAATTTATTGTTCTCTTCCTTACTGGCATCTTGCTACTGGACCAGCTGCCATGCTGATGTCCTACAAAGGGTTTCCAGGTCGTGTTTTCACAACCCCAGGTTGCAAGGGTGTGCAATTAGGACAATTCACATGAACCATAACTGATTATCATGGTGTTATACCACATCACACTTCCACAGAATAATTCTTACAACACAACTTTTACCACATAAATAATGTATACCATGTCTGCTCCAGGCGAGGGTTGACATAACAAGTGGAATCCAATACGCCAAATATTGTTCAAAATTAATGTTGGAAGGGAAAAAATATTTGTAATTGAAGGTATTTTACTATATATATATATATATATAATATATATATATATATATAATGATTTGTGTATGTATGTGTTATGTCATACATTATTCAGATTTCTAGCCTCCATTGCAGGCTGGTCTTACATAGTATATGTGTGGCCCAGAGACCACCTTATTTTTCTGTCTTTATTAACCTGAAGTTTATACAACTGCTCCAGATCCCACCAGCAATCATTTACTTTGTGTCTCTCACTTCTTTTATGTTCTCTATTCTTTGAACTTTTCTTGTTAAAACTTTCACCTCTCCAGATATTTGTGTTTTTCAGTATTTTCCTTGGTGGTGCTTCTTGCCTTCCCTTATTTATTTCTTGTATGGTATTTGCATTTACACATCTAACGATTGCATCAGGTTTCCTTCTCCTTTTTTTAATGGAAACATAAACAAATGTAAGAAATCCTTTAAAAGAAAAGAACATTCTTTTGTGTTGTTTCAATTTATCACTAGACAGGAAAGATAGGGATTTAATCAAATAGACTTTGCTTTAGTTCTCCTGAGAGGAAACAGAAGTTACCCCTGAGGTCATCACAAGGTACACAAGTTTTCAGAGTATCTCTTGACATGCTGACCCCAGTGTCCTTAACATCACTTGTAGTATCTTTCCGCCTTCTTCTTATGTATGGTACTAACCAGGCACATATGGTTTGGGGTCTACAGAGATTACTCTAACCACTGGAGGAGCTACCAAGAGAGCGATACAAGTCCTGTAATTTCTACTTATATTCAAGTATACCATTTTTTTTCGACTAGAATACTTTTGTAAACAAGTTCTCATAAGCAGGACCTTAATGCCATTTTATTTAATTATGTACTTGAAACCAGTACGACCGGGAGAACTATTTTCTCATTATTTAAAATATGAGTGTAGAAACATACATGCTTAGGTTCCAGACATGTCATCCAAAATACATCTACATCAGCAAGCAGGGCAATTAGTGAAAAAAAGGAAGAGCCAAAATATTTACTGCTTTTTTTTATCGAGTTTAGTAACAGGTTACGCACCACAAATACATAACTAATATACGTTCACTAACATTTACTACAGGAGTTGAAAGCCCTGCCTGTGAGCTTGCCATCTAGCCTTATGGGACTTTCATACCAAGTTCCTGGCAAGGATAGTGGGATTTTGAGGGCCCTGCTCACGAGTTTACAATCTAAAAATTATAATTATGAAATGATTGTCTCCTTCTATCAGTGTATTGAAGTTTGGAACAAGTCTGAAGCTAGTTTGAGTTTTCCACATGCCACCTCGTTATTCCAGAATTGGAATTCTTAGCTGTGCTTACAAACTCCTTAAATGTTAAAATTGCTTAACAACCTGATTTAGTTGTAATGCCGAAGATACCATTCATCCCTATCTTATTTAAGAGTGCATTGATTAATTAAGCAGTTAACATGGAAAATTGAGGACTCAAAACACATGATGAATTTACATAAATGTATAAAAAAAAAATTGATCTGTACGCTTATGTTTTATTATTATATATGGTATATACATTATGGGAGAGCGAACCTGAGGTACGGTGTTACCTATAGAGAATTAAGAATAAAAAAAAAACAGATTCTAGATTTTATTCTGTTTTGCCTTTCACACCATTCAGAGGTGTCTTTTGATGTGTGGCTGTGAATTAACTGTCCCACACCTCCCTAATGATTTTATGAGATGGAAGTATTTTAAGCAGCAGTTGGAATGATAATGTTAATGGCATTGTGGCACCATTTTTAAAGTGTATTTTGAATGCAATTAACATCTGTTTGAAAAGTGAAAAGACAACAGAGGCCTCTTTGTCGCATCGATGATGTGAATGTTCTTTATTTGGCAAAAAACAGAAAAAACAACTAGCCATGGTCAAATTAAACCACTTAAGGCACCAACAATAAAGGTGATTAAATAGGTCAAAACACCAGCACACTTTTAGTTCAGTAGGTAGCAGAGCGAGCCTTAGACCCCACTGCTGTCCTTACGAAGAATGATTTAATAACATGTTTAAATAAGTGCACATGGCATATGTTACATTTTATCTCTTTTTAATGTTTATTATGTCCTTCTAGAGCTTATATAACAAAGAATTTTAATATTAAACATGCAGGATTTTGACAGCAAATATGAACCATTTGGCACATCTTGCCATCCTGGTATGTGCCACAAGTTATTACTAAACATTTCAACTCTTACTCTTCATGCTGTTTCCAACAGAAGCTGGCTAGCAAAACAATGCAGCTGTGTCAATAATGGAGAAATAAAGGCAAAGGAGCGTGGGTGATGCAGACAATGAGCTACCTAGTGGCCGATCCCTTTCTTTTTGCCCCATTCAGAAAACTCCTTACTAAACACGGCTAAGTAGATCTATCACAAGTCAACATCCATATCCTTAGCCCTGCCCTTCTCATCTTTCTATGACATTTAGTAACATTCCTCCTAAACTAAAAATATCTGAGCCCGAGTCTTCCAAATCATCTTCCATAAAAGTGTGGTATGAATGCTTCCAGTTTTCACTCTCTTGTACAAATTGTTATGCAATATACTACTTATTATGTCCTATCTATTGTACAGCACTGCAGAATAGGATCAATAAATTATTATTAAGACTTCTGTATGAGAAAACTTTGTCTATCAAGAGCTATAACCAGCTTAATTGATCTCTCATTTCTGGAAGCAGCTCATTGTTATTTTCTTATAGAAGAAGCACTGGCTCATTCCCCTGCTTGAGCCACACTAGGCTTGGGCTCGGATTGTGCTTTCTGTGGCTCTCTGTTGACTGCTGAAGGGGAAACACTATGACTGTCTCAAAGACCGGGTAACATGCTGTCTGGGCAAAAATACTGATTGTCTCTTCTGCTGCACCTTTCCATCAAAACAACTTCAACAATTCCTCTACCAACCTTCACAATTATCTAAAAAAACTCCTAATCAGGTTAAAAATGTTGCTTTAACAACACACATTTTAGGATATGCTTAATGGGACCTTTCAGCTATCATATGCATTAAAGTGTATTAAAAAAGCTGGCATGTCACTTTAACAACAAAATTATACAACCTGATATTTTTATCTAGAATTGCCCATTCTGTCTTTATGAAACATAAAATCACATAATTGAAGTATGGAATTGACACGTCTTGCTTTGTAAATGCTCCAGTTTACATAAAACAATATGCGTGTGTGAATACTCGACTCTTGAAATAAGGTGTCCTGTTTTACAGAGATTACATTTCTTATCTTGTGTGTACAAGTGTATTTAGAGTCACCTTACTGTGATAGAAAACAATGAAGTAGTGTTTGCACTCCAACCTGTTGAAAGTTTAGAGGATTCCTACCTCTACTCTACTTTACTCGACTCTACATTTTACAAACAACTACAAATAATTATTAGTCTCAGTTGAGCCAGGAATATCATACGGCAACACCTAATGCAGTAACATGGTAACAATATAAGAACACGGTTGCTACTACCAGACATGCTCTACATGTAGAAATTCCAAACAGATGTTATAAGTAAGTCTTAGGTAATAAAATATAATATAATTTTTACAATCCAATTGAAATAATGAGGTCATGACTAGTAATTTTGGGTTGGTTGTACCACAACTTAAATCTTTTAAGAATGCCATGAAATCTGTTTTCCATTGCTGTACCACTTTTCATTCTACAGGTTCAGAATCGGTAAATTAACACAAAATGCTGTTTTCTGAGCAGCTTTTCACTCTGCCCAAACATAAAACAATCAAATATACATAAGAACTATTCGGCCCAGCTATTCTGCCCAGTTGTCCTGCCATAAGGAATCAAACATTAATCATTCCTTTGTCTTCTCTTAGTTCTTAGGATAGCCGTATGCCTATGCCATGCATTAAAGTCATTGCAATGTTTTAGACTATATCACACTAGATGTAATAAGCTCTTACACAGCTATCATTCTAACTTCTCAGAAAGGAGGTACATTGCGACGGGGCAATACAGGGTTTGGGTCCCAATAGAGTCATCTGCCCCCAGTAAAGTGGTCCAGGAGCACCACTTTAGACCTGCCAGGTTAGAAATAATATGCCACTGGCAGGTGCCCTCCTTGGTTCAGGCAGCCCAGACAACTGCCTGAGACTCATGGGACTAAGACTGGCCATGAAGCTTGTGTACTAAAACTTACTCTAAAGTTTAACAGATTTTTTTGCTTCTTGTATGGAGTTTCAATCGGATGTGTTTATAAATGCAGGAATGTAGACTTGGAAAGGTCACACTAGTACTTACTATGGCTTATGTGTCTCCAAAAGCTATGCAGAAAAAATGCAATGTTGTTCTGTTTATTGTCGTTTCTCTTTTCAGGGTGTAGTTATTCAGATATTGACTATTACTTTTTTGGTTGGCTGCATCACAGCTTTAAAAGGAATACCAAAATCTTAAGCATGTTCTTAGAAACGAAAGGGTTTACCTGTCATATCATTGAAAAGGATCCTTCACATTGACAAGTGAGTTGTCATACTAATTTGTATGAAAGAAATCTGAGCAAGGTTGACCCTCATAAGTTCCTCAAAATACAACCTAAGCTGTCAAACCTGGAAATAAGATTTTATCCATTAAGCCTCCAATGTTTTTTAAAGACATAACTGTGCTCCCCATACAGTGCATTTTGTCCGGGGATCCTGCTATAAATTCAAATGTTATCAGTGGCTTGGTCCTGTTGCTGAAATAATTGATGCCTTTGACTAATAAGTATTAAGCTTGAAAACCTATGTACCATACCTGAGCAGTCAGCCGTTGATCTATGTGTTGGGGACTTGTGATTGGTTCTGCCAACCCTCCAACCCTGTTCTACACATTTTCTCTATACTCTCTTGTACATTTTGGGCTAACCCTGCCTCCTTATATAAGCCCTGCCTACAAAGTAGAGCTTCAGGACACCAATCCTGGGAAGTAAACAGTTATGTTTCTCACATATTAGTTGTGCACATGCGAAATACCAAAACATGGTACAATTCACTACATACAAAGGTTCTATTCTTAAATTCAACAGCTTTAAATATGGCATCGGGTTTTTCTTAGTGAAGAATTATATATGGGGTATAACTGGTTATAAGTACATGATTAGTTATGTTTTATTGGTTAGTTTTTTTTAAGGGCAATTGGAAATCGCTTGAATGTGGGGTTTTTGCCTCTTCTGGATCAACAGAATTGAACTTGATGGAAATGCGTCTTTTCACAACCTAAATACTGTGTTACTGCCCATAATTCCACTTAAATAAATAGTATATTCCCACAGATATGGTTCAAAGAGATATGATGATTGGTGATTGGAATAATCAAGCATGGGACATAATGTTCATAAGTAAATATGTTTATTGATATAAAACAGCATGCAATTATCTTCTCGTTGTATTTTTTTATTCTTGTTTCTACCACCATCAACATGCCTTACTCTGCAATGGAATGACAATAATATAAAATATTTAGAAAAAGTAATCTGTATAATTTAATTTTAAAAAATCTAAATTTTCTTTCATATTCTCATTTTAGGAAATGTAAAGAGTGGGTGTATGTTTTACAAAATAAAGCTTAGTTCTAAATGTTTTATGTATGTCATATTATTATTATTATTGTTATTATTATTATTATTATTATTATTATTATTATTATATAGTACCAATGATTTATCCAGGGCTTCTTACAAAACAATGGAAGGGGTATGACAAAAATTACAATTGACAGATTAAGACAAACCGATACATTACGCAGAGGACCCTGCTGGTAACCTGACATATT
Source organism: Spea multiplicata (assembly GCA_009364415.1). Taxonomy (NCBI): domain Eukaryota; kingdom Metazoa; phylum Chordata; class Amphibia; order Anura; family Pelobatidae; genus Spea; species Spea multiplicata. The sequence continues at coordinate 78,039 of VKOC01001558.1, read as the reverse complement.
TACAGGTATATACAATACTACATATAGATTTTTAGTTTTAAAAATATAGAAATTAGCTTGATTTTAGCTGACAGTGGTGGTTGGACAAAGCTTTTGCAAGCAAATGGAGATTGTATGCATTTTATATGTTTGATATTGCAAAAAAATAAAATATTAATATTTATAATAAAAAAACATAAAATGTTTAATAATAACAATATATAATATAATTTGGTTATTTGGTTATATCTTGGCGAACGGCAGACTCAGAGGAAGATTTTTTTTCTTAAACTGTGATGTTTATAATTGTTTTAAATTGCCCATTTTTTTGTGATCTACTTTTAACTTCTGAATGATCACCACGTTACCTGCCATCAATTGATCAGTCGTTTTAAGTAATATAATATGACTTACACTACATGGCATGTTGCTTCACAGCATGGAACACCTAAGGGGACGGAGAATACATTCTCAAAGGGAAAAATCCTCTTTGAATGTGTTTTTGTTGTTTTTTCAAATGGGGCCTTAGAAGCTGTGAAAAGATTCATGTTAAGTGTTTCCAACCGGAAGGCTGAAGGGTAATTAGTGGATAGAATTACAGTAGAACTCTGATATAATGATGATTGTTTATAGTAAAATGCATGGCTCACTTGCTCTTGGTGCTCACAGAGCAATTATCTAACTGCTCCCTCTCTACACAACCATTCTTTATGAAAACACTGCAACTTTGTTTGATTAAATGATTGATAGCTGATGATATATTTCGACCATACTAAGCCCTTAACGTGTTCTTTTTTTGCTTTTATGCAAAATGTTTTTACAGCTTCAGCCTCAATATTATTTTGCGACTAAATCCAATTACAATTTTCAAAAAAGAAAAAAGGACTGAAAGCATTTTGGCACGTTGATGTATTTTGGAACATAACATATTCCAAAAAAAAAAATAAAAAATTATATATATATATAGAGAGAGAGAGTTAAATGTAATGTAATGAATAAGTAATAATAATAATAATAGAATGGCAGGCATGTGCAAGTGGAAAACTCTGCAAACTGCCCCACGGTTTTCTTGTTCATAAACTGTATGTGGCCCTTAATCACGAGCCACCTTGGCACCCTATATGTAATGTAACCCCCTCTAGTCACATACATTTTTTAAAACTGTGTAGAAATGTCATTGGTGTGCTCAAGACAGAAGGTATATTCTTATTAGGTTTTGCATAAAGAAAACATCAGTCAGTCTCGATATGAAGTTTAGCTTCAGTCTCTCAGTCTGCCCCAACATTGTAAATAAAAATTCCCATATATAGAGTATTGTAACCAGAACTCTGTATCTCTACCTCAAAAAATGGCTGTTAACGATCAGAAAAGAGAAGCAGAATAACTGAAACATTCTATTCTTATACCGTGAAAATCTTACATGAAGAAAAAAATTATTGTTTGGCTAGTTGAATTTTTAACCATACATTTCGCCCGTAACAATGTCAAGCTTCCTAAAGGTTTCTATACCCCTAGGCAAAGGATTTTTACAGGATTCCTAGGCACTTGGATGAACTCTCACCTTGAGACCAATGAACCTTTTACCTTGTCCTTCTACTTTGGAGATGCTAAAATTTGCTTTGCATTGCAAACTATGCAAGAACTTGGCCCTCTTCCCCAAACAATACATTTACATTAGTATATCCTGTGGTTCGTCGTGCTGGGTTCAATTATTTAACCATTTGTTTATCTAAAACTTTGGGATGGAGCAAGTCAAACAAAACAGAAGGTGACAACGGGTCACGGGCAGCTATTGAGAGACCTTTAATTGTGATATATATATTGCCCCTCTGGGTATCCTAATGACTATACTAACCCTTTGAGACTATACTCAGTGTTATTCTAGTGATGGGTAGACAGTGCTGTATCTAGTAGAGGGACAGGTGTCCATGTACAATGCTCTTCGGTAAACATAACAATGCTATTAATGTGTACATGTATACCTTTATTTAGTCCTTACAAATGTCCTTCATGCTTTACAGTTTGTACTACAATAAAAGTGAGCTACAGTACAGTATTCATACAGACATACAGAATCAAAATTGTAGATCTTAGATGTGGTCAGTGAAGTCTTCATACTTCATTCTGTCCATGCTGAACAGGGAGTAATGTAATAACGATACTTTTTGTCCTTACATCTGTCCTGGACCATTTTTCCGATAGGCATTTTACAATAGTAATTCTGAAAGGAATCAAGAAATATGGAAAATATATTCTTTCATCAGCCATTTTAAGATATGACATTCTAGATCTAAGTGGGCCCTATGCAAAAACTCCATGGCTTCTATATTACACAATCGATTTATTAATAAAAGTAAATTTATAAAAAATTTGAAGTGTTGTGCATTCCTTCATCTTTTAATTCACGGTTGACTAATGTTTGTTGTCCACATTGCTCATTTTACAGAGGGCAATATGTTCTGTATTCTGTGTGGCAGACTATCCAGATTTGATCCCAAAACTACCTTCATGCTAGAACATCTTTGCCACACCCATCCTCCCTCAGATTATTATATCTATAGTAAATAACGTGTTATTTTTATGAGATTCTTCAGCAATTTTTCATTATTGTCCTTATAGTCCAAGGCCATCCTGCTTAAACGCCTCCTCTTGTTCAAGACTTTGGTTCTCAGTAGCCTTCATTCATAATGACTTTCCTATTTGTATGTGAGGCTGGCTTTATTTATGTGGAGCTAAACCAGGAATCCAAAATCCACTTGGAGGAAGTTCAGTCTTAAAACAACACAACTACTTGGCTTGCTGAAGGGTGTATGTAATAAACTCCCCGAACTCAGACAGTCTGTCCCACTGATAATCGTTGGACCTCTCTACTACATGACAATCTATGTGAGGGTCTTGCTAGGAAGCAAATGGCAAAGCTGCCTGACATTGTTTGCATTGTTTTATAAAAGATAAAACCCTTACACATTAGACTTTTCATCTTTTAATAATCTAAGAGAATGCAAAGAAACTCTTACATGTTGGCCGATAAACTATCATCTCAATCAAAGTCATATAGCAGCTTATTAAACTAGCAAGTTCTGGGAATATCACACAATTTCGAATTACTGAATGTCAACTGAATTTGTGGCCTGGCAATGTATGTCTGATTCCCTGGGGTATTAAAATACTCGGTAAGCTTTTTCAGCATTGAATCTGTATTATTTTTTTTAAAAAAGAGTCTTGCACTATTTAAAAATACTACATTTAAGCAAGTTGGTCTATCAGTTCCAGCTGTTATTTTCAGCATATTCAGCAAGATATATTGCCTAAACCTCAGCTATATACAAGAAAACGCAACACACTACAGATAGCAGAATGATATTTTATTAACACTGTCATAGAATGTTTAAGGTTAATCTGGAAGTTAATAGACATTGGGAATGACATTCTATCATGCTTTTGCCTAATGTCCCAGGACACAAAGGCCAGGTCCTTCTTGGTTAAGTGTACTTGACATTGGGAAAATGTATTAAACAAAGAAACAATTTTTGAAACGGGGTTTCTCTTTAACTTTGAAAACTATATTTCTGGTGTGGTCCTGTATCCTAGCTAGGGTCACTTAGTTCTCTCACGGTGGGCTCTGCTTGGTAATCACCACAAAGCTTTATACTCATATCCACCTCTAAGTTATTGTATCACATTATATTTTGTACAGTACACCCTACCCCTATTTTCATGACATTCCGTAGTATAAGCACATAATTAAAGATTAGTAGGACAATCACACATCATTTTCCTCATTGTTATTTTAGTGCGGAAACCAACCATGTCTGGATAAGACAAAATATCCTCAAAATGAACTATTTAAATAATCGTATTCATTTGCTTTGAAGTCCTTAACAATGTTGACGGTCATTGTCTCCTAATATCCACTTTATCTATACCTTTCTAGTTGGAGCTAATTAGAAACTGTATGAGATCTCATTTCGAAAATAATACCACTTACCCGGTCATACTATGTAGACTTTACATTGAAATGATTGAAATGTGCTTACCGTGCATATACAAAATCCTGTGGGATATGTGGGATTCGGGATACCCCTACTTGGAACTGCTTAACTAATTGAAAAGGCAAAAATATTTAACGATGGTGGAATGTCATTTCATAAAATGTGTTTATGCTTAAAAATGTGTTTATACTTAGTCTACATGACTAAGTTTCACAAGCTATTAGTTATTCTACATATGTTTAAATCTATTTCTTTGCAATAGGAAGACCTCAATCAGTAATAAAAGACCTCTCCTAGTGGTATACTCCCTCTACTGGCCACTTCAGCTGGAGGTTGATTCTTTATGGTAATTCCTTAGGTTGGTTGGAGATATCCATGCATTTCTACTTTTAAATAAGGCTGTTCCATTTAGACGACCCAAGTATAGCCTAATGAAGGTGTAGTTGAATCAGCCTTAAAGTCTCCACTTGCCCGTTGATGTCACTGAGATCCAGGTATGGCTCTAGGTTTTTAGAGGCCCTAAGCCAAAAGATTCGATAATGCACCATCAATAATGCAATTGTTGAAAAGAATTATTATGCTTAAACTAAACAACAAAATATTGATGATAACCAGTTTGTTAAAAAGTAAACACAATTGTTAGTAATATAATGTTATAAGGAAATTCAGGATGCTCACATCCAAATTTTCGGAAGGGCCCCTTAGACCTGTGGGGGCCCAAACAGCTGTTTAGTTTCCTTATATAGTGATATACTACAAAGTTCGTCAACTGCAAGCCTAGCCTTGTCTCTAAAATGGTCCATGTTGTCAAACTGCTGCAACCCTACCGCATGTCTTGAAAGTGACTCTACAAAGCTTTCCATGAACATGTTGACCAATACAAGGTTTCACAAACTCTATTCATCTAAACAAACCTGCTTAAACCACATCAATAGTTAATTCCAACTGGGCAAAAATAGCAACTAGCCAGAGGTATTTCCATCCATTATATTCCTTAATGTTGATGCAAACCTCCTTTTTTCAATCATTGAAGGAGTTACAAAAAACCATCACTCTGGGAGGACTATGTTTACTTTATCAGGATAGAAGCCTTTGAACCTTTTCAGTTCACTCATGTCTTTCTTTTATTCCCTTTTAAAGAGATATTGTTTCTAATGACCTTTTAATGGGCGAGGATAAAGTTGCTAATCATTTGAATAAAAACAAATGGATGGAGCTCAACGGAAGAATAGAAATTCTACATGTTAAAAAGCTTTGTGTTTGCTAACAGGGGCCTCTACCTTTATCTCATGATGTAGTCTTACCACTTATTGTTTGCTAGCTACCAAAGCTGCAAAATGTCTTAGTTCTTCATCTGAAATCCCAAGACAAGGAAGCTTTGAAGCATTTTGGTCTCTCTACATCACCTACTGTTCCTGTCTGCAAACTGAGATAAAACTGAGGGCTTCAAGGTGTCTTCCCTAATTCTTTTATTGACAGAGAGTCTTGTCTTCAAACACTTGTGTAAATGAATACGCGTTGAGATAGAAATGTCAGTAATAGCATACTAGATAACTGCTATTGTTTATCCAGAGAGCCTTGTTTTATAAGATCCTAACACCACACTAAAAATCCTACAAATTAACACCTCACTGAGATCAAAGTGCTTTGTTTCTACAATTAACTGCATGTATCACTGAACAAACAAGAACCTGTAAGGTGTTTTTTTTTAATCACTTAATGTCTGTATCCCGCAAGTGTGGATATGAAGGGGAGGGAAGGGTCACACGTGATGCCCTAGAAAACATATTTAAGTGCATCTTTGCAAAAAAGGTAGCCCATGACCCAGTAGCAGTATTGAAGTCCTGAATAAAGTGTTGTTACGTTTTAATTCTTAATAATTTCAATAATTAAACTTGCAATATTCTTAGCGTTCACCTTTGTAGCTCAGCATCTGCAATCTAGTCAGGTAGAAATTAAAATTTCTCTGATGGATTCCATCACTAACGAGAGAAGGGAAGGGTGCATGGACTACTACGAAGAGTTACTAATTTATGCTAAATGCTGAATTGTGAAGGTTCAGGTCATAAAAAGAAACCAAGCATAACAATTCTTCTCACATACACGCTAAAAAGTGAATTTAAAACTAAAATTAAATTTCTTAATAACAAAGACAGTGGCTGAAGTTATATTGAGTGGGCAAATATTTTTTAAAGGTGTCATTTTTGTTATTTCTCTACTTGTCAAGTCCTGAGCAGCATTCCCATGAGAAATGCCACCCTAAGACCTTTTGGCTTCTTATGGAAATCACAGGTTCAGTGAATTAACCATGGTTACTGGCCACGTTCACAAAGGCCCCATAGCATTTACCCTTAGTTCTGCAGTGAACACAGGGGCTGGTGCTCTTGCCGTCACTATGGAAGCCTCTTAAACAGGCTAGTGGTGGCAATGTTACCAAAAGATGTGCTGTGTCCTCTTCTAGACATGTCTGTTTTGATCAGAACTTGTGAAGAAGTCAACATTCACTTGCTTTTTTCACAGATCTCTATGATGCTGCTTTAACTACAACACTTAATGAAAAAACAAAACTGTCCGAAAAAATGCACTCAGATGCATGTCACCCAAAGTGTGTCAGCAGTCATTCATCTGTCCCTCAATAGATATAAATGTGATTGGTTGATTATAATGGAGTACTTTTGGGGGTCACTGCCGTAGGCCAGACATGAGTAGCAACCTCAGTACCCTCTCAGTACCTAACTTGGGAGACGTCCCTTTCTAATGCTGTACGTTCCCTGTGCCCCGCAACATTCATGATATCTGCCTCAGTAGGATGTAATGAGGAAGACATACTGTGCCAGCCATGGCACATGCTGGTCTAGGCTGACTAGGCACACTCCTAGGGTGGCAGTTGCAGGGGAATTGCAGCCTCTTTGTCACATTTTCTGATGCCATTGCCCTGTAGGGCAGAGCTTAGGCAAAGAAATATCACTGCGTACCAGCTAGGCACTGACCTCCATAGCGCAAATGGACCAGTTAGAGGAGCCTGATCTATTCAGTAGCAGCAGGCTGCTGAGATAATATGCCCCAAAAATGCAGTCATCTACCTATGCCGGAATACGTCAATGTTTGACTCCATTCCCACTCATCTGGGTAACGTTGCACCTATTATGAATCTGTGTGTGTTTTTACAGGAAACCACTATGTAACACATGGTACATGTTTGGGATCCTCTATGTATGTATCACAGGGCTCTCCAGCCAGCATTACTTCTAAGGTGAGTCCTTGGAGCTAGGTTCCCCTATAAATCACAAAGAATTTGGTTTTAATACCTTTTTCAGTGCTGTGGAAGACAAGAGGCCATGACTTTAACACTTATTACTATTATGCATCATACTCAACCTATTTCACCTATATTTTGCCCACTTCCCATGTACTGTATGCGTGCTTGTAAATAATTTAATTTTATATATTAATCTCTTGTTTAGGGTATGGGGAAGACCTCATACTTACCTAATTGCTTAAGAATACCTGCCATGTAAACATTTAGGCCAACTTCCATCATCAAATTTATTTTAATACTAGCAATCTTAAAACAGTTTGAAAAATATACGACCATTTCTTTCTATACAATATTTTTAAAGTGGCTTTTGTCATGTGTTTCTTCTTTTAATGTAAAATACTATTGTTTTTTTAAGGAATAAACATCTTCTGTATGAAGTCTGTCTTCCCCTCTCCTTCTGCTTTATTTTGGAGGGTTTCCACTGGTATCTTTTGAAGTTATCTAAAGGATTGTTGCAAAGGTCTTACCTCAATGTCTGTACAAATAGAGTTGCATAGCTCTGCATCATGTAATTTTATTACATATAGAAAGCATTATGATTTGTTTTGTAGTATTTTTTAATGTGTAGAAAAACATAGAGGAAGACAACAGCATGCTGCAGGAGTGATGATAAAAAGGTATCTCCTGAGTCCTGGACTTACCTCTTTATGTCCCTAATTAGGAAGGAGACAGGGTTGCATTGCATGACCCCCATGGTTGTAGCATGGCAGCTGGCACTGTGTGAGACTAAGGGTAAGTCACCGAAGTGTATGTGTTTGTGTACATTAGTGTATGTGTGTGTATCTGGTTACATAAGTCTGTGTTTTGGTATGTCAGTATATGTGTCTGGAAATGTTCTAGTGTTTGGCTATGTTAGTGTAAGTGTGTGTGTCTTAATATGTGATTCATGTGTCTGAGTATGTGTGTGTGTCTCTGTATGTGTTTGTCTGGGTATATTAGTATGTATCTGTGTCCATGTATGTTAATGTGAGCACCTAGGTGTGTTACTGTGAGTGTGTTAGTTTGAGTGTGTGTTGGTGTGTCTGGTTGTGTTAGAGTGAATGTCTGGTTGTGTTAATGTCTGAATGGGTGTGTTAGCCTGATTTTCTGGAGTGTGAATGTCTGGCTGTGCTTGTGTTATTTTGTGTTAGTGTTGAATGTCTAGTTGTGGTAATGTAGATGTCTACATGTGTGTGTCTAGGAATGTATATGTTAGCGTGAGTGCCTTCAGTATGTGGCAGTGGGTAAGGTCTTTATAGAGACTGTATAAAGCAATGCTTGATAAACAAGCCAGGAGCTAGTGGCCTTATCAGACACTTGTAATTATCAATGCTCACTTGGAACAATAAAGGAAACACTAAATGTATTTGCAGCAGTTACCAACAAGAATGCAACAAAGAGCGTATTCATAAATCTCCCCACATTAGCGGTGTATGAAATGCTTACCGCATCTGAGCAGGTATGTCCATCCATGGGGCTGTAAGCAGGTTTTACAATGTAGATCTCTCTGAATGGCCCATAGAGCAGAGACCCACAAGGAAAACATACTACTCAGTAGGGCAATTTGCCCCCTGTTATGCAGCAGAGAGGCAACAAGCCTGCTTACTACCGTCTTAAGTCAAGCACGTATAAAATAGAAAGGTATTCAAACTCATTTGCACCACTATGACAGATCGGCTAGAAAGTTTCTTAATTTATATTTTGTATAATTTAGCATGTTTTCCTGTGTATGTGCGAAATAAATATTTTGGGGAAATTGTTTACATTTTGGCCAAAGTTTGGTAATTACCTGTTTGCAAATTCCATTGTCCTGATCCCCTCTGGCCTCCCACAGTCCTCCCCTTTTTAACTTTAAACTTTCTCTTTCTATTTATTATCTCTCTCTTTCTCCTCTTGTAACTTTCGTGCACCATAACAAACAGCCTGCTTACCACCATCTCAAGCCAAGCTTTAACCCAACCAACCAGCCTCTGCGCCAACAGCTGCCTACCCCTCTACCCACCCTCTGTCCATTTTATTAATACACCCTTTTTTGTGCTGAAACCACTCAGCCCTAATTACCACTGCCTTTTTTTCACCCCCACCATTTGTTTCAATTGCCCTTACTATGCTTTTAGATTGTAAGCTCTTGAGCTGGGCCCTCATAAGCCCACCATTCCTGACTGAAACTTGGTGGAAAAGTACCATAATGCTTGATGACAAGCTTACAGGCAAGGTTCTCAACTCCTGATGTGTCTGGATGTAGTAATGTATATATGTTATGTGTGTTGACTGCCTCACTTAAATTGTACAGTGCTGCATAAAATAATAATAATAATAATAATAATAATAATAAGCAAAGTATATTGGAACAATGTAAAAGCTCAGTCCTCTTCACTGCTATATTACATTACAGTATTCAAAACTCAAAGGAAATATTTAATTTAAAAGAAACAAAATTATACAAAATGTATATACAGGAATAATACAGGATTAAAGTAATTGTATAAAACATATTTTAATAATTTCAGTAGCGGTCATTGGAAGCGCACTTATTTGAACAGGAGTCGGTATCCTATGGGTATTATGTGTTTCATATTTCCACAAAATTCCATTCTCCACAAGATTACTGGTTACTATGCTTATTGTTTATCTGATGGCCCGAGGCTCATTTTAAGCACGGATTCACATCCATAAATATTTGGTCATTCCTTGGCAAAACACAGTTTTCTACTTCCGTGACCATTTGTAGAAGATTCTTTAGCTCTTCCTCCTCTGCCTATTTAATGAGGATAAATGAAGCTTCAACTCAAAATTGCAAACACATTTTCATAGACTCCATTCCAAGTACAGACAGAGAGATACGATCATGGTTGATAAGATCTTATTATTAATAAAAACATGTGATATCCACACACTGCTATGTAAGGATTAGACTACTGCTATGTAAGGATTAGAATGCATTACACATGCAATGCCAAAGCTTTTTTTGTCATTCATCAAGACATGTTCTGAAATTCACTTCTCCTATTGAATATCATGATAAGTTACTTACATAGTTTCTGGAAATTCATGCTTGAATGCCCCCTCCTGTAATTGTTTGAAACCTGCACCCCTGGATTACATACAACAAAACCAGCATAAAGTGGGGAACATCACTATAGTAGCAGTAACAATATGTAACGTGAGTGAAGATGTCAACACATTTGTAGGTTTTCCATTTGTCTATTTCAATAACTTGTAAGAAATTGGTCAGTTACCTTTAGTTCCTTCAATATCTAGTTTCATTCTCCCTTTTTATTTTGGATTTACTGTATGTGGTTTTAGATAATCTTAGATAATCTTCATTTTCATTACGTGCTACCATTTTTTGAACTATATCTGTAGCTCAGAATGAGTGCATTTGTTCCAGATAACATATTCCAAATATACTTGGAGTACCTTTTAGCGGATAGACGTTAATAGAGTTATATAGTTATAAAATTTCAATGAAGACGGAACCTCTGGGGTCTGAAAAAGCTTTAGTAACTCTACGAAGGTCAACATCATTAAATTCAATGAAGACGGAACCTCTGGGGTCTGAAAAAACTTTAGTAACTCTACGAAGGTCAACATCATTAAATTCTTTGGACTCGTTCACAAAATCCCTTTCAACAAACATACTTTATTATATCATTTTGCTTTTGACCTTTCTATAGCATAAGCGTTAAGCTAATTATTATCCGAGTTAATAATTTTTACAGCTGCTTACAATATAATTCAGCGCACAGTTTATGTTGACAAGTAAAAGTTCTGCTTGATCTCTTTGTCAACTGTAATTGTGAAAGCTTTTGATGTTAATTAACAACTTTCTTAAGAAAAAAAAATCTCAGTTTGCAATATTAATCTGTTCTTGCCCACGATGTAATTGTATGCTGCTCAGACAAGTAATTAACCGTTTTGTTTACTGAAACATTTAGTTGAATAATTTATTATAAAAAAATAAAACAACGATATGATGGGTATAAAATGCATGAATTTATGTTGTATCCTTTAGAGGGGAAGGATTGCAGGGGACCGTACTGCCCCTAGGTAATCTATTAAATTGTGGCCTACCTCCAGAGGCTTCTTTTACCTTTCATTTGTGTGCTTTACCTGCAGTTTAACATATAGACACAAGGGTGCCTGGCATAATAATGAATTTAGGCAGAATTTGCACCCTGATTTGACCTTTGCTGTGCTCCTTGTATTGATTTTATATACATTCCCTCTTGATGAATGCATGTTGGGCAGGGGTGGATAATGGTTATCGCAGTGTGTTTTTGGCCAGCTGTACTTTGGGTTGTTTTATATTACTTGGCAATTTGACTACACTGTCTTTAAATAATGTAGTTCAATGCTACATATATCAAGCTGGCGATAGGTATCCCGTACCTAAAAAAATAGCATAATGCTTGTTAATGTAAATATTAATTTTATAATTTGGTAACGTAAGTATTCATTATATCTTTTTTGCATGTTTTTTTTTGTTGACAGTGATGGTGGACAGCACTCAAAAATCCATGATCTGCGGCACACTCGTCGTTAAACGCATCCTCATCATCCCTAGCCCGGCCCTGAGTGGATTTGTAAAAGTACCTACTAAGACTATAAGCTCTATGGACAAGGATTTCTATGTATACATAGTCTGTAGACTATTACTCACTCTGTGACAACACTTATTGTACCCCTATACTGTAAACTGGAAAATGCTTAGTAAATCTGTTAGCACTCAGTACATAAAAGTTAACATATATAAGCATAGCTTCATGTTAGCCAGAAAAATCTTTCTTTTTCATATTAAACTTTATATATATGGTAAAGCCACATTTTCTATGAATGATTTTAACTGCTTCTAGTGGGGATAACCCATATATCCGGAATTCTTACAAAGTTGTATGTAGTAGTTGCTATGAAGTAGTATGGATAGTTGTATACTATGAGTTATAATGAAGAGGCGTTAAGCATGTATCAGTTATAAACTAATGTATGTCTCTTTATGACTAACTAATAGTTTTCACAGCTGAATAGAATTATTTTATAGCCATCAATTTTACTAGAATGTTTGCAAATATTACTTGTCTTGCTATGCACCAGAATGCAATATTACTTGACGTTCCTATCAGTTACCTACCAGAAAGATGACCTCACTTGCTCAGGTATAGTTGAAAGAGTCATGAACGAGTGATAAGAGGATAGATTCAGATACATTTCTTTTCATTTGCTGGGGCTTCTCACAGACATGCGTCATCCTTCAAACCACCTAGACTATCTCGCCACACATAGTGACATTCATTCTCTGCAAGGTCAACAATCTGATATGCATCATTAATCTAACACTTCAAAAGAAGAATTGGAACATTAAACTGGAAGATCTCACATCTGCTCTTCTACTTGTTGATTAGTTTGGTAAAAACTCAGATAAAGGATTATCTTGAGATTACCCCCATATGCCAAACTCACACAGTACTACAGTAGCAAAGCTCGAACCTCCTTTGTCACATCAAACAGCTTTGGGTTATCTCTATTGGCTCTTATATCTTCACACATGCTAGTGATTAATCATTATCGGAAGCAAATACTCCGCATAGTTTCTGGGCTTTCCTAGTTATTTTATGTTATTTTTAAATTAGGTTATGGCTTTTTACATGTTTTTTGTTTCATTTTCATACAGGTGTTATAGAGTCTTCATCAAGATTATATGTTTTATTAGTTTATCCTTGTTAATAGCGTTGTTAAACTAGCCCTTGCAGAAACATTAACAGTTTTGTTCCACCTAACCTGCCGAAACTTAGTACCAAAACACAGCATTAAAAACTTAATTAATGTCCAAATCTTACCCAGAAATAGATATTTTATTTTTTTCTCCACGGGACTGTTAGATGTTTCCACATCTTTTTAAAGCTTTTTTTTTAATTGTTTGTATGTGATGAAACATACAGACAAAATAACAAAACTACATATCAGGTACAATATATTTGGTAGAGAGTGTAATGAATGTTTTGTTTAAGTGGAGCAGCACTTTTAACATTTAATGGTATTCTAAACTGTTAACTGTGGTTAACCCAGGATGTCCAGCTATTACTATTACAATAGTAATTAACATGCCAACTGGGAGCCTATTGTATTCAGATCTTGTGTAGCAAATTAAGGAATTGGCCCCTCTTGATCTGTTGTCTTCCCAGACCCTCCTGGGTTTAAGTGCTGAAACTCAAAGAACCGAGAGAGGCACCTGGTATAGTTTAATACATAAAAGTAACAATTTTGTATGTGTTTTTTTAGTGACTTCCATTACAGTTATAGAGCAGTTTGCAGCTTCTTCCTAGGAGATTTAAGTACACAACATTTCACTTAACTGATCGTCCTAATTTTTGCAATGTAAAACTAGAAGGCAAAAAAGTAAAATGAAATGTAGCCTGGATGAAAACAGATATTATTTGTTTATTTCCAAAAACTATCATGCTCTTCCAGTTGTTCATTTATCCACAATGCTGCAGACCACCAATAGATACAAGTTAATTATTATAGCAGATAACAATGTTATCATATTCCCATTTCAATTTTCCATACAAAATATGATATAACATTATTCCAAACATGAAATGCATACACAAATTCCACCATCAAGAAGGTAAAATTCGATTATCATAATATTGCCATGATATATTGTATTTATCTTCCACAACAGATACACTATATGGACAAAAGTTTTGGGACACGTGACATTACACCAACTGAGACATTGATGTATGTAATTGGTACCCCAGCTTACACTCTTCTAGAGTTTGGGGTGTTTCGGTGGGAATTGTTGCTAATTTATACAGTAGAGCATTTATGAGGTCAGGCATTGATGTTAGATGAGAAGGCCCGGCTCCCAATCCCTGTTCCAGTTCACCCAAAAGGTGTTCGATGGGGATGAGGTCAGAGCTCTTTGCGGGCCAGTCAAGCTTTTCCACACCAAGCCTACCATATAGTTGTCCATACAGTATATATCTGGTTTAGTTCTGTGTACAATGTAAGGTAAAACAAGCCATACCAGGATATAAAATCATATCTCAGCACTATGTCCATCTTTTGAACCTATGTGGTTTTCAGCAATGAGAGCACTAACAGACATACCAAAGCCCTTTTAGATTATAACCTGGTTTGAGCAGGGTCATCCTTTACCTTTTGTTTGTTATGTGCTGTTTACCCATTGTACAGTTCTGCAGAATAGGATTGTGCTATATAAATCAATGAATACTAATAACAGTGAAAATGGGGCTAAGGAAAGAGGTAACTAAGCCTGGGAGGGGTGAAGAGGCTTAGGAAGAGAAAAATAGACTAATACTCAGGAACTAGTGTTGAGTTAGAGATGTTTAGACTTTGTAAGGGGAGGAATTATGGTTGGTAAAGAGGAAGCCGTTGGGAAGAGTACTGGCAATAAAAATAGGAGGCTTTCCAAGGGGTCCCATTAATCTGTACTATGTCATTCATTTGGGTGTATATATTTATGTAGCAAGCTCATATCTATGTTCTCAAGCAAAAGTCAAATAAAACACTGAAATTACCATGAAAAACTGCATGCATGACACATGGGCAAGGTCAGAAGACTGGACATGTTCACTTTCTTTTTAAATATATAGTGATTGATTATCTTTGGGACTTTCTAACTCTTTCAAGTTTGTAATTTATTTGTTTTATTTCAACTAAGAACATAGTATAATTTATCCCACATAGATCATCATAATATGTTCTTTAAAGTATATTTATTTAAGATGTCTCTATATATCCCGCATTGTGGATGTCTTTTTCTCATTCCAAAACTTGCACGTCTGCAGAATATCTCCGTAGACATTAGACATGGTGAATTCCAACGGAAAGGTTATGGCGTGCAGTCTGAAAATCTAAAATGTTGTTCTGCCCTTGAGTTGGCTTAGAAGCCTGGATTGCAGACTCGCTCATAAAACGGTAAAAAAAGATACATTAATTTAAACAGCACTTTTGAAAGGTGGCATTTATTATGCCAGGGTGGTTGCATTGAAAAGAACATAAGGGATTACTTCCTCTTTGGAGTCCTGATTGATTGTGGTCTCATGAAGACAGGAGGATTCTTAAGACTTCAAAGCAGTGGCTTCCTTACAACATACAGGCTCATATCTGGAGATGAACCATCCCATTGAAAGGTTAGGGTTCCAACTGGTCCATCGGGAAATTAAAACAGTTTATTCCTTAATTCATTTGCCCTTTTAATTAAGTCTTAATATACCTGTATCATGGTTACTGGAAACATACGTGGATCTATAATTTTTGTTTTGACCCATTGAGAAGGACTTACTTGTTGATTCACCTATAAATCAACCATAATAAAAAGGGCTTTAAGCACCCACTTTAATATATAACATGTAGCTCTCAGTATCTCCTACATATAGAGTTATATGCATTCTCCGCTAGCCCTTTGTGGGGAAAAAGGCATAAAAATTGTGTGAAAAAGGTACAAAGTGTTTTTGGTTAGTAAAGAGAAAATGTATGCCGGCTTTAATTGTGGAGCATTATTGACAAACAAGCGGTCTAAGCCTCTGAAGCTGCTTCTGTGGTAATAGCAATGATAAAGAATTGAGTTATTAAAACAAATGAAAAGATCCAATCAGATTCTTAATTCGGTAAGTGTAAAATTGTTCACATTCATTTTTAATTTTTAGTTACGATTAATGACATTGTTTGACATAAATGCTCAGTGCAGAAGGTGAGAAAGAGAAAGATTAACTTCCTGATAAATGTTAAGACTGACAGCTTTACGCTCGCTGACCTGGAAATTGACTTTAAAGTACTCTGGGCATCTGTCTTTAGCAAGGACAACACCTCTGGCTCTCTCTTATCTCCAGATGTAAACAGTCACACTATATATATATATATATATAAGGTTTAGGTTCAAGAGTGCACTTGCTAGATAAAGATAGCCCTTTCTCTGCAGTTGCCTCTGCAAAAAAACAAGTTAAACATCATTTATATGTAAACTGACGGAAGCCAGGAATTCACTTTGACAAAAAGGGTGCTATTTTCCTTATCATGACTGTTCAATGACTATGACGCATCTCTAGATTGGGCTGATATACAGCTTGCGTTATAGCAAAGCTAAGTGCCACAAAGGTTACTCTTTCAGGGAGACAAAAAAACTTAAACCCTCTACATCCACTAGAAAATAAAGTATTCAGCCCCAGTTTATCTATCTATTCAGCTACAGGAAAAAATGGAATATGAAGGTGATGAGTTTGGACATACCCAGTGTATGAAGGACCAAGATGGCCCTGTACAATGCGTTGTTAAATTTGTAAGAGCAAGGTAAATGCTGCTCCTTTCAGTGGAGAAAAGCATGAGAGCTGTGCCCTTCAAATAGGATTGAGTTAAATTAATAAATCTCAACAAGGCCTGGGGAGGAACTCCATATCAAGGGCATTGAAGAAATGCGTATCAGGCTGAATTAATGTGCTTCTCATATGTGTCATCATAAATCACCTATTACATTTACTATTGCTCTCCCTGCCTTTATATATATATACTGTATGTCTTAAACTTGTAAAGAATACCAACAAACATTTGTAAACTATTATCTTTGTACTATGATCTGTTTTGGAAAGTAGTCAGAAATGTTTTTGACTGTGTCTGATGGCTTTACATTTTGTACCGTCTCCTGTACGATATTTCGCTATTGTGAGTCATCAGAAAGTTCTGTGATCTTATAAGGACATCCATATGGTGCCAGGACTCCTCGGGGACTTGCAAAACTCATATTTCATGCCATAATGTGTCCATTATTTCATAGATATCATCCATTTCATGCAACATACACCCATATACACATATATATATATATATATATATATATATATATATACTGTAATAATATAACTTTATTTTGCTCTTGGAATTGCATACACAATTTTATGCTAGAGATAAATTTACCTCATGTTATTGCACAGCAATCACTGTATAGACAGTAATGGAAACAAAGATTAAAACAGAGATACAGTTTATCTCAGTTAATGAGTCTGAACCAATGTATCTCTGTGTTTTGAGCAAGGATTGCGATTTGTGACAGGTATATCTCCATGATTGAGCCCAGCCCAATGTAAATAAACCCAAGAAAAGAGGTTTACGAGGGTTTGCATGAAGCAATCATCATCAGTCGGTGACTAAAAAATACGAGGGGTAAATAATCATCGAAATATAGAGAACAGGAAGTAATGATGGCTGCTTTCATGGTGTACACATAAAGTTAATTTTTTGGGGGGGAAAAAGGACAGATCCACTAAAAGTTCCATTAGAAAAAAGTGACCCTGCATTGATGGAGACATACATAATTAAACAGGAGATTTTGTAATTATGTCATTACTGGCAAGTGAAAAACTTACCAAAACTTACAGGCACAAAATGATATATAAATGCACATGAACAAGTTTTGACAAACCATTGTATGTAAAGGTTTAGAGAAGAGTATAAATACTAAATTTAATTAAAACAAATTCTTCTTTTTTTTGGCAAAATCATATTCAGCTTAGAGAGTGACATAAATTCAATGTGCTTTAAAATACCACAAAATTAAAGTCGCTGAAAGGTAAGTTTCCTTGATAATAAATGGTTGATTGATTGTAGACAGTTTTTGAGTAGACGGTGTTATGTGTGGTGCTAATAGGGGCACCGGGGTTTTACACGTCAATATTTGAAGTCTACAGCTGTAAAACACTTTTTTATGTAGCTCTTAGCATTGCGTAGTTATATAATAATTTACTCATCTCTTAGTGCTACACAATAGCTTAACATTAGCCGTAAGACTTCATTGATGTTACCAACCTTGCTTTCTAACCCTTATCTCACAAAACATCTCACTAACAAAATTGACTACTTAGTTTCCTCTCAAGAATATTTCGGGACAAAATGATTAGGTAAGAGAATAGGAATGTCAAGCTTCCTGTTACTTAACACTCAGGAACGTCTTTAAAGTGATCAATGTCGGAAGTATGTGTAACGCAATTATGGTCTAAAATTTCCTTAATATACCAAGCCCTGCTGCTTTGCAAAAACATTTCTCAGGTTGTCCATTTCTCAAATATTTGCTACCTGAACGTCCCGGAAACAGACATCATAGTCGTTATTAATAATAATGCTTATTCTGACTGGTCATATGGAAGCAAGATTCCTTTTAGACTATTTTAGGCAAATTGTATATATATATATATAGATATAGATATCCACTCACGTTCTCTGTATAATTCATAGAATTTTAGAAATAAGAACATTTAAGAATCATTTATATAGAAACATTGCAGAGAAAAATAAAAATAAATTTGATATTAAAATATTTATAAGCTATGACAAATTAAATATCTAAGGGAATATATCTCTAATTACAGAATATTTGCATTGTGGTTTACTAAACTGTATTGGAATAGCAGTTTATGATCTGAGTCTGCATAAAAATAAATTCCGCATGCTTTTTGGTTGGAGGGAACTTGGTTTAATATCAAACAGAAAGAGTTGGAGACTGCTGCCAATGTGCGAATGTTGACAGGCTTGTGGGATAAGTTAAAAAAACTTATTAACTACAAAAGCTTCGTCAAGAACAGTGGTTGTATCAAATGACACAAGTTTCCAAACAATTGGAGGCATAAAGAAATACTGCTAAAACATTAGTATTAGAAGGAAAAAGGCAAGTTTTGGATTATTGGTACCAGAGCACATTATATCTTTAGTATTTTTGTACATGTCTTAATGAGTGGACGCATTAACAGAACAATACATAGATAATTCCAGACCTTCTTGAGCTATAATCATTACCGCTAAAGAAAATAAGAATTCTCAAGTTTTAAAGGAACAGGCATGTCAATTATTTTGTATGATTTTAATCATATAAAATCTTTATGATATTTAAATCTTTAGAAATAAAAATTCAATATCAAACAACAAAACTTGTGTGTCAAATAGTGTAGTCTGGAGCCATGAACATAAATGGATACTTTGTTACTTCAAGTTTTGCCCCTTTAAGTTTATTCATGCGTTGTTAACCATGACCATATGTGTTTATCTATATAAAATTACAGTATTTGTGTTTTTTTACAATTGTTCTCTTCAGAGAACAAATCTTTTCTCTTCTGTCTTCAATCTTCTGTCTTCATCCGCATCTTCGTGAACATAGCCAGGCAGGAACTTCAATTGAAGTTGACCAGAAGCTCTAAATCCTCTTGTACTAAGTTTTGCCCTAAGTTTGCCTTAGGGCAAAATTATATCTCTTTCGGTGATGTCCCCTCGGTGACGTCCCCTCCACTGGGCTATATCAATGGAGATGTGGACAAAGATAAAATATTGAAGATAGAAGAGAGAAGAGAAGGGAGACAACAATATGATAATGAATGGGCTACTCACTTTTCCTTCTCTATCCATCTGTAAATGGTTTCTAAATCATATAGAGGTCTTAGAATATAAGGAATGATGTTTGTTCAAGATGATTCCCCAAATGAAAGATCATATCAGTAAATAAACACAGTAACCCCTCTGGGGTCTCAACCTGTGCTAGTCTCCTTGCGAGGGATGAGAACTGTGCTGTAGCGATGCCCGCTGACATTTGTAACTGAGTCGCTGCGGACGTCTGTTGCCTGACTACATTGCTCTGTTGGGGTTATACTGGGCTCGTGGTGGGTCACAATCAGAGGTGGTTACTACCCTTCCTTAGAACCGGGGTTTACTCAGCTGCGGCTCTGGAATTCTGGCCCGGCTACAGTACATACTATTCCCGGGGACGTTCCAAGTAATCATTCAGGGTCCTTTGATACTAAGCTCTCCATCAATACACAGGATTGACACCGCTCCCTCGGGATCACCCCCAAATAGTGCCTCTGTCGGGTGGGCATTACTGGTCATAGAACTGCATGGAGGTGCAGGGCTGTCTGGTACTTGATGGGATTATACGTCTGATCTAATTATGTTTGTGTGCAGAACTACCTGTGCTGTTCCCAATAAACCTAGTTCTGTTAGCACCTTACACTAAGTCTCGACTAATGCTTGGGTGATCACAAAGGGTAAATCGATTGAGCAACTGAGCTTTCAGCAACAAGGAAGATCGCTATGGCATAGATTCTCAGTCGGAGTACAGGTTTACGTCACACACAACACACACCATGCCAAAGTGCTTGCTTACAGCTGTCTTCAGTAGTCTTGTCACATTCTCTTCTTTTACTGACTTTTTTAGTGAGTGCCCTCTGTTGAAATATAATGCTTTAGTGTATTTTATTATTCTAATGTGTTTATTTTCAAAGCACTGTCCTGTCTTCCTTCTTATGTGGAACCAGTATAGATTAGTCTAATATTTGCTGAGGGAGAAGACTATTCATATAAGCTGCAGAATCATTTTATTCTAAGTATTAGTCACTAGGACATGGTTATTCAATATTTCAACTGGGCACATCACAACTTTATCAACTTTAACCCAATATGTGTTAAACATTTGTGAAAAACATTTTAAGAATCTAGTTATTGACAAAATATTTACTTGTGAAAAAAAAACATCCATTTTGTCACAAAATAATGATGCTTTCGTTCTTACATAGCGTAAGTCCATTTTTAGAATATTTTATGGCAATTCCACAGCTGGCTGACACCACTATGAGTGATTTTTTACAGTTTTTTTAATGGTACTAGTCTCGTTTGTGACTTTTCGTAGCTTTCCCACGTCTCTATGCTCCTAGGACTCATGTAAGCAGAAACACATTAATCCCTTGGGTATAATAAGCCTGCCAAACAAATTCCATCTCACCATACTGTTACCTCCATTTCTGTAGGTTTGTTCTTCAGCAAGTGCTCAATATTCGCTCGTTACATGAATTAAGAACATTGCGTGAGCATAAGAATTTGTCAAATATAATTCTTACAAGGTAAACAATTCAACTTATAAACCATTTTTGTGCATGGATTGCAACCCTAATGCAAGAAGTGTTCAAGCAGAAGTATTTTACATCAGGAGTCTGCCACGCAAAGCCTTTAACAAGCTTCAGGGGCAAACACTTAAGTGTTTGATTTAACAGGTCTTCACTAATTTTATACATACCTTGACACTTTTTTTTATACCTTACTAAAGAGTATACCAGCTTTTGCCACACAAATAGAGACTATAAGTAGACTGCACTGGAATGATGAGAGGAACAAATGATGATGGTAAAAAGCATATAAACCATGGAATAATGATATCACAAAAGATAAATCCCCATTATCCAATCTATTCCGATAAGCCATGTGTGTTTGCTTTTGGGTTGGGACTCGGCCAAATATTGGTTTAATATTATTTTAACATTTTATATTTTTTTATGTTAGAGATACAAGAGAAAATTTATATAACAGATACCTGATCTATGTTCTTCTTTGTAGCTACATTAAGTAGCAATTAGTTACTTTTTTGTGTTCTGAGAACTGGTTTCAGAAACCTGAAATGGATTTGCCATTCCGGCTTTAACAACATTACAGGGAACCTTTGACTTTTGTGGGCATAATACCTTTTGTAAATAATTATACTTCATTACTTAGATCAATAATGGAACTTAAGTGTCTTTCTTGGGAAACTTGATATTATTCATAACATATCTACAAAAGCTGAGACATTCATTCTTGCCGATGGGCTTCTCTTCTGCTTCAACATCTATTACTTAAGTCAGAGGGAGAGCATAAAAGCTGTCTACGTTGTTTGTCTAAATATTTAGCAAACATTTTTTTTCAAATATTATATGGAACGCATTCAAACCATTCATTAGTTAATGCTCATTATAGTAAAGAAAAAAATTAATTAAAAATTAAAAAAGAAAAATCCTACCAACTCCTGATTTCCACACCAGTTATAAAACAAATAAATATTTTTGTAACAAAAATCTAGTTAAGAGACAAACTCGTATTTACTAGCAAATAGTGTGCTCTAAGTACATGAGAGTTCATATTAGTGCAAATCTTTTAGAAAATATCTTAAATGAAATAAAACCTCACCGTTCATGATTTATGGAACAATGTAACCAACAATTTCTCTTCACATCTGAGATGAATATTGTAGATAACACTCTCATTCATGCACATATTTTTTTTCCAGTCTTAAGTTTATTGCTGTCTGATGGTGACCCTACATATGTTACTTGAGATACTTGAGGTTACGTGAGATTCCTATGACAACTATAGTGGGGAGAGGATTTGGGAAGGCCACAGATCCACTGCACTATAGTCAATGGCAACAATATGATCAACATATACAGCATTTTTCTTCTTTCATTGAACCTTTTTCATTGACTATACAAATCAAATAAGTCTTAGCTGTTTAGATAGGAAAATATGTGCTATTAGGTTTAAGTTCATGTATGAAATTCATCAGAAGGATGGCTACATTTCTCAATCTCAATTACCTGGAAGTTGAAGATTTAAAAACACGATATTTTATAAGTAAAAGAGATAGATAAATCTGCTGTAAAAGGACAATAAATAAAGAAGGAAATAGATTTCCCAATTTACCTTATCCGATAAATATTTAGTGTATACATATATACAGAACGTATTACAGTTTTAACTACTCTGCTTGGTCAAACACTTTTGAAACTAAATGCAATAATAGAGACATCACTTCTTTTACTCTTGAATGTCTCAGAAATAATTATTTAATTAAGCAAACTTACCCTGGCACACTTAATTATTGTGTGACACACAAGTAAAAAATGATTATTGCCAGGTTATTGCCATAAAAACTAAAAAAAAAATTCTTAGGAATTTGCGTTGTTTGTGTGTGATTAAAACATCTGTGGAAATAATAAAATTACTTGCTTGAGATTGTGAATGCAATTAATGTTTTGTCTAAATGGAACAGTACCTTTAATTCAAGTGGAAAGTGATCCCTCTGGGAACCAGAAAAAGAAAGTTTATAGCCCCTAAGGCAATCTAAAGTGAGAAGTATTTTGTTAGAAGTTAACAGATGGGATTTTTCCCTTTTTGTAGTAATTCCTGAATGTCTGTATCTATATGAAGTATGAAAATCCATTCAGCTTTGACATTTTAGAAGAGTGTTTTTCAACTTTAGTCCTTGAAGGCTAGGGAATTCTGTGTATCATTGCCTTAAATCTAGTCGTTTTATGTGTTTTTTAATTGTGATACCTATGCTGAATATGGGATATCCAAAAGTTGTGGCATGTTTACCAAAAATACTGAGAAACCAACAGATTTTTAGAAAAAAAAAAAAACATTTAAATAAACAAACATATAAAAGAGGACAGAGGAAGACAGCTCCATAGGTCAACATTTCTCATGAATGACATGAACAAATTTGCTAATATCAAGCTATACAAAAGAAATATACAGAGACTAAATTAAGGATTTTTTATACTGTGTTTATAAATTCAGGGCAAACTATTAGGAAACCTATCAATTACAGATCCTCTACAAATTATACATAGACAAAACAATCTTCTGTCTTAAACAGGGAACGGCATGATGGTCATGAAATATAATAATGTGCGGCATTCATGGGTGCACCATTTGAAATGAAGAGATTAATGAGTTGGAAGTGATGGAATGATCCCTTCACCCTCTATTTTTAGGTATTTTTAGAAAAATGTTTTTAAAGAGAATGGATAATTGTCTTCTTCAAGCATAAATCCAAACGTCCTGATAAGATTGAAGTATAGAGTGAGGCTTTTTCCCTCTCCTTACGGATTCACATGGTAGAGATCGGTGACACTCTGCTTTTGTTGAAGTACATAGTATAGGACCATTTAACCAACTCACTACTAGCTAGAGAGCAACCGGTTCCCTTGCCCTGGGCTGAATTAATGGCAATACATGTAATGTTTAGGTTGCACTGCCAGCCTTTTCAGCAAAGACCAGCATATTATGAATAAGAATGGGAGGACCTATGACTATCGCATAGCTTAGAGCCCAAGGCTTTTTTAATCCATTCCTGCTTTCCAGCTCAAGTCAAGAAAAAGTGCTGATGTAAAGAAGCATGTAAAACACTGTTATTATTCTAATGTGGGTCTATTTCAGATGCATCTTGGAACGTCTCACTGATATGCTTTTAGGCCTAAGGCGAGTCTATTATTTATCTGTTTCGTTCATATGCTTCTTGGTCATGTTTGTTGATAGAATGATGTCACTTACTATAACAATAGGTTGTTTGAAGTCCTTGCTTGGGTCCGTCTATGCAGGTCAATGTTTGCAGTTGGATATTTCGGGACCCAATCACAAAATAAAAGTGTCCTTCTTTACGTTGTATTCCTTAATCCCTATACCGCCTACAAACAACTGTTTAAGATGTAATATAAATTCCCTTTCAATTTGCATTTCCATTCCTAAACAACAAATATGCAGAGGAAAGTTTGCAAATTTCCCAATACTTCTGAGCAGTGTGTGACTACTAATTTAGGACTCGGTTGCTCGGATTTTAGTTGCCTCCCAGTGTGTCAGAGGATTGAAAGACTGCTTAGGAACGTTGCAGGTGAGGAGGTGCCCACTGAGCATGGATAGCTGCAAAAGGGGGTTGGCAGGACAGGTTGATGGGGAGTTGTGGTTGTGGTCTCACTTCACTATTCGCTATCAAAGGCCAGCATTGGCAAGTTTCTCCATCCAAAATTAAATGTGTAAGGGGACATAGAAAATGTCAGTGTGTGTGTCTGGGTGTGTTGGTGTGTATGTCTGCCTATCTTAGTGTGTGTGGGGGGGATGTGTCAGTGTGCAAACATGTGCCTTTGGGTATGGTTGTGTGTCTAGGTATGTATTTGTGTGGGTATGTAAGTTTATGTGGGTATTTTAGAGTGTAAACTTGTATCTTTGTCTGCAAATTAAATGAGTACTGTGAAATATGGCACTGCGACCACTGTAACAAGGATTCATGTGCCTTCCACCTTATCGTGTGGCTGTGATGTGATATAGATCTGCAATGTGCTCTTCTGAAATATCATCAATATAAACTTTATAGCTGTAATCAATGCATTAATAGCTCTTGTGCTTACAAAACAATTAATTTACCAATTCACCAGTTCCATACAATAAAATGACAAGAGGCCATAATATTACTTTTTTAGAATCACCTTGATTCACCTCTCAGATTTTACCCTTCCCTGAGGGTATGATGTCACTGCACATAATAATTACCTCTGTTCTCAAATATGTGAATTGCCAAGTTGGAAAATGCAGGTCTGCAGATGTTTTCTGATCACTAGAAATATGTAAATAAACTAAATGCATTCTCAAGATGTTTTACGTGTTTTCTTTTTTTTTTCTCTTATACCTCGTTCAACTGTTTGGGGTCGTTTGGCTGTTTTCATTAAAAAAAAGGGAAAATTTCTAGCTGTGCTGACATAATTGCAAAAGGGTTTTCTAATAATCAATTATCGATTTAAAATTAAACTTGGGTAAGCGAACACAACGTACCAATGTGGAACACAGGAGTGATGAAGGTCCTTTGTATGTCTATGAAGATATTCCATTAAAAATCAGCAGTTTCCAGCACAATAGTCACTTACAACATTAACATCGTCTGTACTGTAATTCTGATGTATTTCATGTTGTCTTAATGGATAAAATTTACTTTTCTTTCTAAAACAGGGACATTTCTAAGTGAGCCCAAACTTTTGAGCTGTAATCTATATATAAATTTAAAGCCCATAGGGCACAATATGCACACAAACTCAAGACAAAGCATTGCCAGCATGTGATTTGAACCGCTTGTCAGCATTTGGACCACACAAATAACATTTAATTTTTAGTGTCTCAAGGTAGAAACCACAAGAGTTTCATTTAGAAACAAGCTTGGCAGAATTGCAAAACAGAATGTTATTGAATGGAGTTCTTCTGAACCCAAAAAGAAGAAAATCTGATATGATTTAGCATTTAGCATATCATACCAAGCTAAAAAGCAGAAGACGTTGGTTGAAGAAAACAAGTTAAGTAAGCAATAGTTAAAGTTGCAAAATAAAAACCACATACTAATTTTATGGTAGGAAAAAATTGGGCAATATGTGTGTGGTACGACAGAAAATCTTGGAGTTTGGTTAATGATGGAGTGATAAATTATTCTAAAGCACCAAAACTCTATTTCGTAACAGTACTGCATGTTCCTATGATTGTGTACTATGGGGACGGCATGTAAATTCTTTTTTCTGGCTATTTTGCTCATGACAAGCTATAAAAAAAAGTATAAAAATAGTTCTTAGTTCTTCGGGTATATGCATTCCGAGTTTCTTTTTTTACAACTTATTGGCTTGTAGTTTATAGATTTCTCATTATGTTCCAAGACATATTATGGACTCTCATGATTTTATGCAACACCTTTCAGATTATTTGTTGCGGGCCAGGCAGGGGGTGAAAAGTGGCCCTACTTGCTAAATTACGTACATTGCGTTTTATTATTATGTTTTATACTCTTGCACTGTGCAGCTGGTGGCCACACACTGCAAGATCTGGTGCTGGAGTGGCAATAAGTGAAAGCACGGTACACTATTAGCCACCATTTGCCTTGTGTGCCACATGGCAAATCCGTACCTGATTGGTTGTTCCCTTTATTCTAAGTAATTTTCTATTCCTTATCTATGGCAACTTCCTCTTCGGTCAAATACTTTAAATTTAAATATATCATTATGTTCACTTTTTCAGGACAATCCTGAAAGCACTACATGTCTACTTTCTTTTCATTTGAACAGTAACCATGATCACATGTATTATTGCCATAACTAGGTTTAGCACAGAGCAAGCCAATAAAGGCTGAAACCAAGCATCTGTCTCAGTTTGTCCCTTTATATAAATGATGAGCAAGAGGCAAGTCATCATCCATAGGAATAGTGAGCCATTATATCTGGCTTTTTGTCCATTAATCATTAATTATGGCTGTCCCGAGGGAGAAAAAAGCTAAAGCTATAGAGAGGTGTGAAGCTGTGATTGTTTTTAGTTATTATTTTAAACATTGGTATCACTCCTTTAGTTAAGTTGCTGGTCCATGTCTTAGATCTAAACCAAGCTTGGGCTAGTCCTTTTAAATGCCTGCCTTGCCTACATATAACCTTATTTAAACTCCCTTTACTTCAATTCTAAAAACATAATATAAAATATATAAATGTATATAAAATGTTAAAACACTAGGTTTGCACTGCTCTCACCCTCAAGAAACAGCCGTCAGCTACTATTTAAATGCAGCGATGTCCTTGTTCACCTAACACTGACACCCCATATACAAATTTCTTTAAAAAGAGAAATTCCGTAATAACTTTTGATTTTGTTCATGTAAAGATGGAGTAACAAAAACTGCTTTGATATCCAGCCTTGGGCTTTTTACTTTAATGTGATTCATTAAGCAGAACCACTGATGTATAACGCAAAGGAGCAGAAAAACATGACCTCATTGTTTCCAGCAGATTGTGATATTTAATCATTCAGATATGACTAAAGAATTATATGCTACTGGAATCATAGGATTAAATCATTCCTTTGGGAACCATCCATCGATTATCCTTGTTCCGCAACTGTTATTGTATTTGAGTGGGTTTTGAAGAACATCACAATGGTTTTCTAACAGGGTGTGAAAAAGCTAGTACAAGACGTATTTTATATTATTCATGTGCTTCATAAAGAGTACTATTCCACAAAATGTACCAAAAGACTTGAAATGATACATATTTGTATGAAAGGCTGTGTAGCCTTTCATAGACGCATTGCTAAGCATATGTCTTAGACTTCGGGGTCTTAGATTATCCTGGAAACAGGAGTGTATAGATATTTCAGGTTCTTGGAAGATCCCATGGAGAATACTCTACTTACATCTACCTATATTAAAGATTCCTAATGTCTGCCGCACAAAACATTGTATTCTGTCACGCCAATTTTCTTTTTTCACTTATTCATTCCCAAAATGCACAACTATGGATCCTTAAAGGTCACTTGAACCTGGGGAGATGTCTTTTATGGCACATGGAAAAGACAGCGATGATAGTGTGATGAGAGATATGAAATTGGGTGGAAAAAATTAGATGTAAACATGTGAAAAGTTTATTTGGGAGTGGGGGAATTCAAGTTAGGTGAAACAGAAGCCACAGAGACAATCAGTGGCATCTCCAGCAATGATATTTAGGGGAGGTCAGGTACAAAAGTAGGAGGGCAGTTAAAAAAAACTGTACGCCTATTTTTCCTGATCTAAAGACTCAAACCTTAATCTGTCCTTGGTCTCTGTCGTCTTAGATTCAGCATCGCTATATGCCTATTCGATGCACAAATGCTAGCCACCAGCCCCTACTTTACATTATGACCACGTGTTCTAATACATTCTATAACTGGAGCACTAGGAAGACATTTTTATTCAAATGGTGCATTTCAGTAGAATAAAATCCTCAGGCATTCCATTAAAAAAAAAACTCATGTGCTGGAGAAGTACTGTGCAAGGTGCTTGTTTTACAGCCCTTCATCCTGTCTCAAACTTTCTGGGTTAAATTCCCAGTTGTGGAATAACCACAAGCCAATTAGAATTTAAATTGTTGTGCAGCCCAAATCTAATTGACGTCTCTCGATTTATTTTTAGCATTTGAATTAAACTGTATATCCATGCAGGGTATAATCATGTTTATTTAAGAGCAACGTATTTCTCATTGAAAAAAAAAATAGAGTCAAAAATACTAGACCGTACTACTAAAAGGAGAAAGTGGGTGGTGTGTTGTGCATATTTGTAATTGTGAATTTCATTGCAGTTTGCTATTTGTAGTACACAGCATAAAAACAACGATTTAAGTGTCGCTTACATACAATTTGGAATCAACCCAGGTTATATTGACATAAATCTGCCCTCTCATGCCTTTAAAGAGAGAGTTTACTGTCGCTGACACTTGAATGCATTTTAAAGTATTTTAATATACATTTTTCCAAAATGATAAAAAAAAAAAAAAGCTTGCTTGACGTTGAGTGGCAGCCCTGCTGATGCAGCAGTCCTTCTCCTCCGTGGTCTGTTGATTTTTGATGCTTGAAGCAGCCAATCAGGTGCAGGAAAGGGCTGTAGGTTTATAACATGCAGGGAGATGTGTTCGGCCGAAGGGCGACCCCCCCATATATTGACAAACGGTTTTACACAAAAATGTAAAGGGGCCATGCAACTATCATATACATTAAAGTGCATATGACGGCTGGAGTAAGTGTTTAGTATATTTCATTATGCCATCATATGTAAGTAATTATATTTTGTTTAAAAAAATTACTTTTCTTTTTTTTAAAAAAAAATGATCATAATGATCTCCTTAAAGATGAAAATTATAGCTTGAAGCCGTGTGAAAGAGTCCTGTCTGTCCAGTAATCACTTCCGAGTACAGCTCAGTTGGTTGTGACATCATTGAACGAGTGAAGCCCCTAAACCTACACCTGTTCAAGCATGGGGGCCAAAGTGCCATTGAATCAGGAGGTAAGAGCTTTTAGCATTTCTCTGCATCCAATTTTTCCTATTTAAGAGCTTATAGTTTAAAACATGAATGCAGCAAAAATTATGAAATTAGGATAGTAAATATTTGCGTTAGGTAATTATTTAAAATCTACTATTTTTCATTATGAAATGAAAGTATACTGTAATTCACCAATATGATCACTTAAGGGTTTTTTTGTGAAATATTTTATTATTATTTTATTATTTCATCAGAGACCAGGTAGATGGACCAACATGACTTTACAATGCAGTACATGAAAATTGTCACGTAAACTCTCATGGAAAATACTGAATTTACTAATTGTAAGTTTGAACTGGAAGTTTGTTTTCAATTTAAAAATGATTGTTGTGAAATTGGAAGACTTGTAACTATGAACTCACTGAACTGTAACGTAGATAAACATTATTTAAAGGAGTTTCTCGCTCTGAACAGAAAAGAAGTTGAAGGAAGTTTTCATTAAGCAAGCGTGTGATGGCCATATGGAAAATGGGGATTTGTGTAATTTTTATGATCTTTAAAAAATAAGTAATAACTATAATTGAATTCTAGGTCATTTTTTTTATAATTCACATGTCTAAAATCGAGATTTGGTAATTTATCACGTAGGGTGGAGAATACCTCTTCTTAAGACATTACATGAGAGGAAAGGTGTGAGCCCATCACAACGTGACCCCTGATAGCCCTGATATTTCCCATCTATTGTCAGTGGCGGAAGCTCAGCTGGCAGTCTAAGTACAGTAACTATAACATTAGTTTATTTGGAGGCAAATTAACAAAGTATGTGCCACCTCTTACTACAGGGCTGACTCCCATTTGTTTGCTTGCATAAGTGGTCGAGTACTATAGCATAAACTAAATCATACAAGCAATATTTAATTTCAGGACTTGGATTACTATTTTCTTTAATCATTCAGCAGTTATTCACATAAAGATAATGTGATAATTTTCCAGATTTTGGATTATTTTACTAAAATTGGGAATATAAAGTCCCTAGCCATTTTCCAGTAATATAGGTTTTAACTTGGAAAGCTCCATGTCATGATTTGGCATCAAAGAATGATTAATCTGTATACTTGTAGCTCACATAAAAAAGTTGTATAATTTACTTGTAGCTGAAGGGAATGGCTGGTTAAATTTGTTTAACCCCAACCGTAAGGATTGGAGGGTAATTTCAAGTTTCATAGAAAATGTATGGTTTGTGTGAGTGTTCTTGGAATCAAGCTATTTCTAGAGCTGATTTTGCAATTTAATCTAGTTGTTCTTTTGCTGGCTTATGTTTCTGTGTGCCAAGGCAATTTATGTCTTTGATAGCATTATACAGCCCTGTACTTCATGAAAGCTTCACTATATAGACTTTAGGAGCTTGACTCAGCTAGAATTCAGACTTTTACTGAAAAATGAGATGAAATTGTAAAGTCAGTCCCCAAAGTAAACAATTCAAATCCCAGGGTACAAATCAAAAAGCGAACGCTAGCTCCTCATGTGTACCTAGATGTTTGGTGGTACCTATGACTAAATAAAGCATTTTGGATTAAACACGTCAGAAGTAACTACCCCTGGCTGAAGGACTTTTGCTTTGTGTCCTGTGTCACTTTACGTTATATTTCGTTGATTTCTAACGTAATTATTAAAATATATATTTTTTGTACTTACGAATGGTCCTGCTCACCGTTGAAGATTTTTTATCTTTCTATTTACATATCTGGCAAGCATGCTTCATAATCAAAGCAGAGAGTGCTAACCCACCAGCACGGATACTAATTGCTTTTAGCACAGGTTACTGCCACAGCTGAAGCTCATTACAGCAAACATGTTTCCTGATGTTGATTGACATTTTATTGGTTGCTATGGTAATTGCACCATGTTGATCTTTATCGAGCAAGGCGATCCATATCTATTTTCTTTCTGTAACTCCAAATTGTCATCTGGAGTTACAACTCCTGTTTACCTATTATACAGCAGTGCCAAATACGAAGATGTTATGTAAATCAATAAATAAAAATAAGACCCTCATAATATTGGGTACATCATGTTCTTCTTTTGAAACAACCACTTATTTTAGACCTTGTGGTTTGCTTTTTGTGGATTTGCCTTTTGCCGCGAGTGAATTGTTGCTTAGAAAGAGGCAAATACCCACCCTTGCATCCCATAGATGTTCTTAGCACATCATATTTAATCAAATTGTAATAATTAACATAATTAACATCTCAATATGTGAGATGCACCGTAATTTAATTTAGTCTTTCTTCGTGTTTGGTCTTTGGTGATACTAAATAGTCTCGCTACATCTTTATTCAACGTTACCACTTGATTGATTTGATACTATCTGCGGTTGAGGGTTAGCGTCTGTCTGAAAAGTCCCTGCTAAACTTCAGCAAAAGCCAGTAAACTCTTTTGCCAAAAGATGTATTTTATTCTGGTTTTAGAAACCACGACTGATTGGCAAATTTTCACAAAAATTGTTTTAAATTATCCTTCCCTTTAAGTGGTACTGTAAGATATACCAATAACAAAACAAAATCACACAGTAACATGTATCCTTAGATATATATATATATAATTTAACAGCTCATCACAAGACCTACCACAGGCTATTTACTGGTACTGACATTTCCAGTAGAGTCTAATTGTGCTGGTATTATCGTGATAGCTTCTTAAATGAATGTGGCACTCGGTATCCACAGAGTAAATCTGAGTGAAAAAATACAACTGTTTATTATGATGAGCCGTTAGGAAAATTATGTAAATAAGCTATTGGCTAAAGACGTGGCTCTTGGGCTACATATCAGTATCTATTACTCTATTTGACTTCAGCTTGCTTGTGCATTCGGGTTTGTACAAATTACAATTTCAATAAAATTTACCAATTACGTGAATTCGTACATATCTCCGAAAACGGGAAAAGACCCCCCAAAAAACAAATGAAAACAGAGCAAAGAGCTCCAAATTCTGTGCTTGCCAGCAATCATATAGGGTTTGTTCACTAAAGAATGAGTTAGTGGAGGAGCCTGCAAGAGTTGCCTCTGCTCCAAGATAGCTTGGATGGCATTATAGAAATAATATTTAAGCGAGCGTTCTTGGAAGCCAGCATACAGATTTAACTATGCATTATACAGGTCCAACTTCAGGGAAAGCTTAGACGTATTTGTACATTATCCTTGGAGCACCTGCTCACAACTAAGCAAATCATGCCCTGCTTAAAGGTGCCATCTTCCTAGGACAACTATCCCTTTAGATACCAAAGTTTACATAGAGTCAACCCCACTAGTCAATAACAGAACTTCTATATTGTTTTGCACCGTTGGTATGCTGCTGGTTTAAGGTGGTTTGAAAATATGAAAAAAAAAAAATACTGATAAATGTTACGGTATGGCACAACATATTAAATATGTATTTACAGCATAGAGCTAAATCTGCAGAACTTCTGCAAAGGAACAATCAAACTAAATTATAGCAATTTCCTCTCTAGTTTTAACTTACCCTCGAGGTATCAGTGGCTTAGTGCCTTGATCTGAAATGTAATTTTGAAATGCTATGTTATGGCAGCAAAAGAGCTACTTACACATATAGTACATGTTTCATTACAAGACAATATTGTGAACAGAAAGCTCACCAAAGACACGTAGCAAGAGGTGAGTTTTGTTAGTCAGCAGTGAAGGGGCGTTTAACGCGGGGAAAGCTGGCGGCAGATATCCACTGTTGAAGCTGACACTCCTTTCATCGGGATTAAAACCAAATTGCGCCCTAGCACAATATTTTCAAAGCACTTTTGCCGTTGGCATTTCACAATACAGGTGTCCTTGTAGCTAACACACCAAGATGAATGCTAGGTTTACCTGTATTAAAATACCAAACAAAACAGTAACCACAATCCCTGAAAAATAAGAAGATCAAAGTTCTTCAGAAAGTGCGTTTTGAAATGTTTCTATATCATTCCCTCTAGCACTTTACTTTAAAAGCTTTAATTATGGATGCAAATGGCACAAAGGTAAAGGAAGTTACATTATAAAATACACGTGGATGGGATTTGGGAGCAACGCCTAAGAATAGCTGTTATTAATAAGAAAAGAAATAACAATGAACACACAAATAAAACAGTAAAAGGTATCTTCTAGAAAAATGAAGTTTTTGTTATGGGAGACTCTTCAAATATATTTATAAAAATTGTATATGGAAAAGTCAGGACTGCTTTTAATTGTAATTGGCCCTGTATAAGTCTCCCTTCCCTCCATGTTGTACCCAGGAGCAGATGGCCTGGGGGGTGGGGTGAGCATTTCCCTCTCACCCCCAGGGTTGGTCCTAATGTCCTAAAAAGGCTCGGCCCGCGCCCTAATTCATACTGGCCCACTTGCGGAGATTGGGCTCAGCAGGGTCACAAAACATGAATAGGCTCTGCATAGCGTAAGTGAGTGTGTTAGGGTGTGTGTGTAATGTGTATGTTATTGTTTGTGCATGTTTGTGCCTGTTGTAGAGTTTGTGTGCATTAGGGTAAGGAGGGGATTTACAGGTAGGCCACATGGCTTTAGATGCCCCCCAGGTCAGAAAGTGCCTCTCCTGGTTATACCCCCTACCAACAGCCTGTTGTAAACCCTCTTTCACATCAAAGGCCAACGCATCCTCTATCACATCTAAGATGAAACTTTAATTGAATTCAGCACTACTGCCATGATGTTGCCACTTTTCTTTATCATGATTACTGTTTAGTGTAAAGGTGTGAGAATTGGACATAATCAATCAGATAGTTTGGCCTGATCTGATATGTGTCAGTTGTCATTTAAACTGACAATCCAGTGTGATTTATTATTTCCAACACGCCACAGTAAATCAGCAGAACTCTTGGTGATTGATCCTAGGAAATCTGGGCTCGGAGTCATTCACATTCTATCTTGGTGAACAGTGCTTTGGGACCCAGTGCTTTCTCGGTTCGTCTTGTAACATAAAAATATATTATTTCCTCACAAAATAATGTATTATATTAAATGACTGCTCATTGTACAAATCAAAGGGGATTGTATACAGCTGTAAATCGTCTTTATTCGTATAGCTCTTAGTCTTCTTTGGTAGATGACTCTAAGTCATTCTGAATGCTCGACCTGAGCTCATGCGAGAGATCCTGTAAAACCTGTGCGGTTGGTGAGGGGTCTGTTTAAAAGTCTATGGTCTATACAATGTTTGTAAACGTCTCTCTATTTTTCGTCGGAGACGCATAGTCTGAATATAAATATGCGCTTTCAGTGCATATGAAGACATCTATATAACCCATAAGTACCTGCGACATCACACAATTCGTGTTTCTAGTTACTTTAAAGACAAGATTTTAACTGGCTAGCAAAACACAATCTGTACAGGCACTGGTTAATAAAACACAATTGATACAGAGCAAATTGTAACAGTTCCAAACAGTCCAATAATAATAATAACAATAATAATAATAAGAGTGATAACAATAATATATTTATTCATTTCTGGTTGTACACTTACAGGCCCAAATGCACAGAACACTTTTTAATTCATATAATCGTTATCAGTTCCTAAGGGCAGTTGTGTTGTCTTTCTCTTACCTTTTTTTAACTCTTTCCTGTGGCATCGATTAATGACGGCGCTGTAAACAGTATTTGAGACCTTCAAGACCTGGTGAGGTTTGGTAAGAGAAAAGGTGATACTGTGTTAGCCGGTAAATGTATAATTTTGTACTCCCCTTTTTAAATTCTTCATTACAAAATTACTTTGACTCCTTATTTTGTTAATGCTGTCATGGACACTTATTTTACCACATAAGGACATTAATGTGAAGATAAAAAGTGCAAACTAAGCCACATGAAAAAGCATGATTTAAAGACCAAAAAAAAAAATTAAAAAAAAAAAAACATTTTTAAAAATGTGCAAAATAGAGCTTCTAGAAATACTAAATGATACGGATAAAGTTATATATCATTATTCAATATTTTGAGGAAAACTAGTCTTAAATGCTAACATTTCCCAGCAACGGTTGGTAGTAATCCAGCCCCCAAGATTATTTTCTTTGCTTTAAACCCGTGAAAGCATTGGATGTCCTACCAAGAATTGGTACAGTGGCAACAGTTCCTTGTCTTCCCGGTTTGTATTCCTTTTACGTCCAAATCTCTATACCGAACAAAGTCTTTCTGCTTAATTTCTTACATTTCATGATTGCTTCTACAAGGAAACATAATGTGCAATGTGCTTACATTCTTTAGTGACACCTTTAAAAAGAGAGAGCTTGAACTCAATACATTTAAATCGTTGCAAACCGACTAAGAGTAAGTAAAGCTTGCGAGCCGGGCTCTCTCCACCGAATGGATCGGTTTGTCTTAGTCTGTCAATCCTCGTCTTGTCATAACACTTGAATATATGTATTGTATTAAGCAATACATATATTAAGCAATACATATATTAAGCAATACATAGATTGTTGGCACCATATAAATAAAAGATAATAATAATAATAATAATTATAATAAGGCCAATACTGATGAGGCTCAGATGTTTAGAAGCTTTACTTTACTGAGAGCATGGTAAATAAGTGGAACAGCCTCCAAGCAGAAGTGGTAGAGGTTAATGCAGTGAGAGAATTAAGACACACGTCAGATAGGCATATGGCTATCCTGAATCTAAGATGAGATCACGGATTAAAACTTGAATCTTTACATTATGAAAAAATGGCAGGTAAGATGGGTCCAATGGGTCTTGTCTATCATCACGTTGAACGTAAAGAAAAGTTCCTTCATGGCTAGTGGTTACGTTTCATAGCCAAATCTGAATATCTTCTTCTGGGGCCTTCATTTTTAAAAAAACTCACCGCTTAAGTTAAACCGTATTTGAAATTTTCCAATGAGGATGCTGATAAGAACTGCCAGCATTTGCCTTTGGAGTAATTCATTTCTTTACCATTTCTTTTACATTATTGTACATGAGTTTGTAGAACATGGTACACAAAACATTGTTAGTAATATAACATATTTTCTTTTTCTTTGTTATATAGTCTATCTCTAAAAGTCTCAACGCTGGATACAATGGTTTATATCGAAAACCAGTTTAGATTGTGCCTAAATTTAGTTTATTATAGTATATATATATATATATATATATATATATATATATATATATATATATATATATATATATACCTGCTACAAATAAAATAGCATTCCACAGTTGTGTTTAATAAATAGTTATTGTAACTGTGACTACGGCTGTGAGAGGTATAATTTTGGAGATATACTCTGAAGACTATAATCACAATGTAAAATATATATATCCTCTAAACAAAGTGCATGTTATATGTGCAAAGCTGCGCTTTAAATCTTTGCAAACTTAGCTTTACTGCTCTGGAAGGTATGTTTATAACCCAAGACAATGTATGCAGACTGCTAAACTCCAGGTTTACTCAATGCCAGACAAGATGGTAATACAATGAAAATATACTAAGTAACACCTTGATAAGTTGGCAGAAGATGGCAGAAGATCTGCACCTCTCCAAAACAGACTGTGCAATCTGGTCCCTTGCATCGCAGTCAATTTGTAATTAATCTGTTATTTAATGCAATATCCATAACAGGCATTTGCAGAAATATCGTACTGCCCACGTGTATTACCGACAAATTTTAATAAGTAGAACCAATACACACACAGAACATACCCCCACATCATACATTTGTAACAACAACCTACATTCTAGGCATAATACATGACTTGAGGTGTTAAGAATCCAACTGGGGACTGTGGTGATGATGGGTAAGTCACCTGTTGATACATAAGCTGAATACTCCACTAGAGCACCATGAAGGAGGCCAAACCTTACCCAGAGTAACATCGTTGGTACATTAGTTGAGCTGAGGTACCATCCACACACATAGTTCCTCACATCGGCATCAGAGGACCGACTGATGGAGACAGAGAAAAACCTTAAAATGGCTACTTGGTCCCAGAGCTCCACAAACTGGCTTCTGGTTCCAGAGCGTGACCAAGGGGGCCTGCTGGAGATAACAGATAATTACCATTTCCATTCATTCTCCTTTTCAATTTTGACCACAGTACAGTGACTCTAGAAGAATGTATATTTAGAAGGGCCACAGAGTGCAAGAATTGTGATGTAAACCACATAGAGAAAAGCTTCCCAAAAATACAGCACAACATCTTATCTAAACTGTCCACTATATTAAAATACAAAATGGCACAAAAATATATAAATGTAGGTATATTCTGTCTGATATCTGGTGCTTTCCACTATTTTTATCAAGATGTGACATCTATGTAGAAACCGAATATTATTTCCAACACGATTTACAGTGACGCCATGTAATAACGTTCTTAATAACAGAGGGTTTTTTTTATTGCTTTGCTCAATTGTATTTCCATGTGTATTTGACATATCTCTAATTTAATGTTTGCTTTTGAAGACCCAAAATAGATCAAATTGCTGGTTTAAGTCATTTAAGATATACCGGACTCAAAGAAAATGTGGAGGTCTGATCAAGGATGGATCCAAGCGTGGGATACAAGCTGGTAATATTAGGTCCAAAAAATGAAGAGGGACTAATTCCCCAAATCTCAAGAGCACATTTATTTATCAACTACATCAATAGCATAAGGTGACCAATGTGACTGACAAATGGTGAGATGTGGAATTTGCGTATGATGTACACATATTCCTGATATTTGCTGTTTGGTACATTTGAGGGTCGCCCCTCTATTGGCCCGCATTAACCGTGACCCTAGGAAAACAGATAGGTTGTCTGCCTGAATAACATTAATTTAAACAAATGTGCATCTTCTGTTTTCATTATAAGCTTGAGATGTGGTAACGGCATTTTGCAAATAATATACTTTGTAATATTGGAGACAAACATATTTCATTTATAAATAAAATCTATTTTTATATTATTCAAATCCGGGTCCCTTGTAAGGGCTTTCTGTTGTGTAAAATACCAGTTAAACAAAAAGAAAAAATAAGTTAACTGAAGAATGTTAATGCGATAACAGATAGATAATTGTAATTCTGTTCATTCATTTGTTTCGTAGGAGTACAACTATATGTCCATAAAAACTTCCAGAAAAAAAGCTTCCAGAAAAACTTGTTGTTCAACCCAAAAGCCTTTTCCCTTGGAATTCCTTGGATATTCTGAACAGATGCATAACATTTAGGATAGAGACAACCACAAGACATTTTCTCCAAACGGTGGAGAGGAAAAAGAAGGGACCTTGTTTTAAGAATAAGATTGGTATTCCTTCCACAAATAGAAATTGGTTTTATGTTTATTATGCACGTATTCGTAGGCAAAGGAAGCAGAATGTTAGACCTCTGCAGTGCGTGAAGCATAAGCATAATAGGGTGGCATTGTCAGGGAAATTCCAGGTTGGACTAATACTTCACCCTTACGTCTGCGGGCATTTATCATTTTTTGCTAAACTGGATCCTGTTGGTGTCTTATATCCTCATACAGTTTTCCCATTTCACTGCAGCTTACGTTATGCATTTCTCCAAAGATTTGGATGCTCTTCACCTGGTCTGATCAGTGCCACAGCCCAGTGCTCTTCAGCTTGTCAGAATCAATTTCACATTTAGAGTGTCTGGGTGGCCTCTTTAGAGACCCCACAACTTGATACGTTTCACTTGGAACACAAGTCAGGTTATATCAAGAAGCTTAATAAAATATCTGTGCGTAGACTTCCCAACCGTATGACTATTAATATCAAAGCTCTGTAAATCACAAGCTGTTCATCATAACTGGCATTTTGCTAGGTCCAAGGTTTGTGTGTAAGTGAGCGTAAAAAGAAAACAACCTAGTGAATAATATAACTTGTGGCAATGCGCATTTTTTGATTACAGTCAATCCTTGGGGGAATGCAAGTCAACCGCTAAAGCCACGCGGAGGGAGGTAGAAATTACCGACAGAGATTCTATTCAGTTTGGAGTAAACACTTCTGTGTCACTCAAGGGATTGTGTATGCCCAGCCATGTGAATTAATCAGCATGTGGTTGGAATAACCATGTAGGTAAACTGCAAGATGCTGGCATTTTGGAGCCCTTCTTCCTAACTGTAGATTGTAGTTAGTACCTGAAAGTTTTTAATTGCCCCTTTCCAAGCACTTTTGTAAACTATTTATTGATGAGAAATTTAAAGGGAAGACTTTAAATCTAACAAAACTGGTCTATTAAAACTACCAGTAGTGTTGGGATTGGTATTCCGTTGAAGGCCAGCTCACATGTCCTCACCTGAAACTCAGTTTTAGATTTATTCAAATATTTTGTTAAAAAAACAACTGCTCAATCCAAAACATTCAAAACAAAAAATAACTTCAATTAAGTTTAAAAAGCAAGTGTACCCTATTCAAAATAGACAACAATCACCCCTCTTTCCCAAGTATAGAGCCCAGCTTCACCCCTCGCACCTCCCCTAATCCTGTGCCCTCAAATATGCTCATTCCTGCTCCTGACCTCCAGTCAACAGGTGAGTCCGCACCCTTCCAAAGCCTCATTTTACTGACTAAATAACACAAGGAGGAAGCTGAGCTGTGACTTGCACATTAATGTATCAGATCCCAGACTTCTTAGAAATAAATAGCTGCAGTACTCATCAAAGAAAAGGTGCTGCTGGTATCCCAGAAGAGGTAGGATGTGCCCATTGTATGCCAGAAAATGTAATATTTATTAAGTCTAGAACAGAGGGCATACATAGATAATGCCTGGAATTGATGCTACTACCAAAGCATATGTTCCCTTGTGTTAATGAAAAAGAGATAAGTGTAAGCTTAAACATCTTAGCTAGCTCTGCATATAGAGAGAAAAAAAGTGCAACTGGCATATACGTTAGTATACTATATTCCAAAACTGGAAATTGGTCTACACTGTTTCCATTATGCTTATTTACACAACTTTTTTTTTTGCACCAATGATCCAACTATATGGAAACTATAGCCTCTTGATCTTCTAAGCATGGATATTCAAACGTCGTCAATGAATGCTAGTCAGCTTCTTGACATAGCAAGCCCTAGGGTGCTGAAATCTGAAGGGATTTTTGTCTCTTTACTGTGCCTTTCTTGACAAAAAAAGTAAGTACATTGGAGAGTAGGGGGGGAAATGTTTACAATCAGTAGATGTCCCAATGTTTCACATGAGCGCCTTTTTGTAGGTTTTTACTTGACATAACCCGTCTTTAACCCCTTAATGACAAAGCCCGTACATGTACGGCCTCAAAATGCATTGTTTTCAATGGGTTTAGGGGCCGCCCATTGTCCTTAAGGGGTTAAATACGTATTCTATAAATGTACCGGGTTATCGGAGTTATCCAGTCATCCCCAAAAAATTAACAACAAACCTCAATACACTGGTATATCCGGTAATATCTGTACTTATTACTGATAATCTCATTGGCCTAAAAACGAGTGTTTCTGAAATTATTTTACTTGGATGTCAACGCATCCTGACTGAACTTACCCTTCATGGGGCTATTATCTTCACTCGCTGTTTACAGGTCTAGAAATTGTTTTACTTTCAACTATCCTAGATTGTAATGTTATTTTAACCTAATTCCTTAAAGGAAACCTATGAGGAACTTTAAAAGAATGGAAAAAGAAGAAACAAGTGTCCTAAGTTACTTAGAATTTTGTTTTTAACAGAAGTTGAAATTTACTTCTTAGAAAATAAAACATTATATCTAAAATGAAGGTGTAAGAAGAGCTTTCTTGTTGATATTAAAGATAAGACCATCGGTCAGGGTGACCCTTGCGCAGGGGTCATTTTAGTCGACACTGTAGTAGGGTGGGCTACAATCCCCAAACAGTCTAGAAAGGAAATGTTTGAACTTTTTTTTTTTTGCTGATACCTGCTTTCTAAAGTGATCTCTTTGTACTCTAATCTTTGACCCATCAAAATGAGTCTCTACTAATCTAAAGGGATTGTTTAGGTGAGACAGGTAATAGGTGAAGATCAGGCTATTTTTGTCTAGTTAATAGCACCTCGAGCCAAATAGATTTTTAAAGGGAGCAGATATTTCCCTTTTGGTAAATTCATAATGGGTTTACAGAGCAGAGGCTAATTAGCCGAATACGGATTTTGTTTAAGTTCCATGATTAGTGTACATTACTTTGATGTGTACTAATTGCCCAAATATTTATATAAATTCCGTACCCATTTTTTATATCACGGTGTAACTGTTTTATCGCTATGTGCTGCACAAATATTAAAGTATTAGCAAAGTTCTGTAAGTGCTACTAAAGTTGCTGTTCCACTTAGGCAAAACATTAAGTGAACATTAAGTGTAAAATGTTAGGCAAATAAACCTCATCGGATCTGTTATGTATTATTAGTATTATTGTCTTTAAGTCACATGACAATTAAGCCTTCCAAGAAGAATTGTGAATTGATTAAATAATGGTTT
The DNA here is from genome assembly GCA_009364415.1 of Spea multiplicata. Lineage (NCBI taxonomy): Eukaryota > Metazoa > Chordata > Amphibia > Anura > Pelobatidae > Spea > Spea multiplicata. The sequence continues at coordinate 35,936 of VKOC01001558.1, read as the reverse complement.
CTGTGAAGTGTTTGGGCATTCAACTGTACTAGGAGTTGGGCTTCAAATGTTAAACTCGGTAAAGTAGGTGAAACCCTTTAAGGACATCTTTTGATTGAAAGCTTGCAAACAGAGCCCTCTTCCTAATGTAACCTTTAAATGCATGTACTTTAAGAAGTGCTGTGTAAATGTGTTGTGCTATATAAGTAAAAGATATAATAATAATAATAATAATAATAATAATAACAAGTTAAACAAGTTAATATCTAGCCACCCTCTTCTGGTTTATGCATTGTGATATATTTGCAAGATCCTCTTTTTGCTATTTTTTTAATGAAAATACGGGACATTTGACAATTACATATAGTGTAACGGATACAAGTAATTCATTGTGGATGGCTGACTTTTTGTGTTTGCGTTCCAGCGAATCTTTGATTTGTGTGAAAAGAGGGGGGGTGGAGAATCACATATCAGTGTCACTAATCATTGTTCCTGAGTGATCCACTGAGCGGCTACTGCTTTAAAGCACAATGTGTGTAATCACCGAGAGTTTCTCACACTGATAATGTGTTGCAATGAATGGCAATGTTTAGCTTTCTAATGGTGATTTGGTTCATACTTACATCTGAAAAGGTATCCTTACATATTAGTCTTACTCTGGCACTGTACACGTCTCTACAAGGGTAGGAATATTTCACTTAGGTACCTGATAACTTTCCTGGATTATGACGAACAGTCCCTATGTGCAAACAAAACTTCTATATTATGGACTGATATAAACATCACTGCTTGGAATTGATCGGAATGTTAGCTGTGATGGCAAGCAGTTTGATTCTAAATTCTGGATCAGCCAAAACACTAAATTTCCTGGTACAATACCAGCTCATACAACACTATATGAAGCAGTTATTGATATTATTAAAGTGAATATATTGGATTGTCTAATATACACTAATGTGAGTAGCCCACCTCTCCATTTAGCCAGGATGTTCAGCATGATTGGAGTTGCAATCAATTATCTTTCCAGCCCTCCGATGCCAATTTCTGCAAATGGCTTTCTTGCTTGTATGTTGGAAATAAAACAGTCCACACTTATCTCCTATAATTTATATGTTTTATAACAATTAAAAGAAAATATCTGTTACGTAATATAGACTTTTTTCTGTTGAGGATACATGGGTGAAATGGAAACCACCCCCTGCTCCAGGCAAATATCTGTCTTAAAAGTAAAGAAGAATCACTTAGGGCTTGTAGGTTACACATCTTCTGTTAAATGAATGAGATCAAATAACTTTGGACCTTCAGGAATTATACCCGGCCTTTCTTTCAAAAGGAAGTATCTTCTTTAATGAATGTGCAAGAGATGGTTTCTGTTTCCCCTTCCCTATTGTCCTTCAATGGCCGTGCAGCATCAGAGCATTGGGGGCACAAGTAAAACTGGAAATCACCTTCCTAAAGATAAAAAAAGGTCCCTGAAAGTGACAAGGAAAAATAAAAGAGTCCTTGTGAGAGTCCTGGATGAACAGCCACTAACAAAAGCAAGTGGCACTCATCTGCTTCCTGAGCTTTCAGACAACTCCTTCCCCATTTGAATTGTCTCCAAGCTTGTAGCTTACACCCCCTGAGGTCTTCATTGACAGAGTTTTATTTGTCCCAGAATAGGATGGTTAACTATTCTGGTATTAAAAATACATAGGAATGGATTCGCCAAGTTAGAATTAAAAATCAGACCTGTACCATTTTTTAGAATGGTATTTAACCACTGTGTACGTCTTTTATTTGCAATTAAAGTTCTTTCATCTACCAAGTAAAATATCTCAAGATTTTTTGCAATATTAGATCACCTAGTATAGTTGGTTTTAAAATGTTAAAAAGTATGTTATTTTGTTAAAAGTATATATTTGATACACTACTTGTTTTGCACTTGTTTAAACATTGTACATTGCTACAGAATATGATGGCTCTATATAAATCAGTAAATAATGGTAAAAAAATAAAATAAAAAGGATATATTACCGCCAAACAGGGCTGGGCATACTAGGCCTTTGAAAAATACATAAGGCGGCAAGAGGCGCGCAATGTAAATTACATTGCAGACACCATTAAAACAATTTTGTCTTTTCTGTAATGCATTTGCCACTAATAATTCCTATAAATAATTACATAGATTCTTAAACCCATAACAAAACACGTAACAAGAAATATGTTTTAAATGGATTTATTTCAATTAAAAATACAGACAGTCTAAAAACACAAATTCTAGGTACCATATAAAAAAAGGATAGGTGCGTCCACATATACCAAGTCAAAGCATATGGGAAAGAAATTGTGTAGCTCTTATATTCATAAATATTTACAACCAGAGTTGTCTTTATGTATTTACAACACAGTAATTTACTGCAAACAGTGAATAAAAGTCGGTTCCATAAAAAGAAACAAGTCATCTAACCCTGGCTGACAAAGTAGAGCCAAAGTAGTCTATGTAAACTGCTATAGTATACAGGTACATCCAAAGAGAAGGTCATCTGCCAACCAAAGTCTTAACGTAATATTAAGTCCATCAGCCCCCCCATTCAATGTCTCTGACAGGTGTGAAGTCTAGATGTTTTAGGGGCAGTTGTGAACTCTCCTTTCTGTAATTTGCATGACAGGCCAGCTCCACAATGACAACGCTGGAAGATTTCCAACCCATGGGAACCTTTCCGCCTATGTTTTGTACACACTTGGCCTTCTTCAAGAACAGGTTTGCAGATCTTGGACCAGAAGTGGCGAGCGCAACAGAGACCCGGGGAACAGTCTGTGGACCTTAGGCACACGTCACCATCACGACCTGAAAGATGAAATACAGTGTATATTATTGACTGTACAAAACATCACATTAACCTACTAAAATAGCATTTGCCTGTAACCACAACACAGAGTATGCAGATAACTATTGGCAACTCCACTAACACGCTAAAATGCCTCATTGAGACTTAGGTTTAAAATGGTCTATTTCTTATTTATCAAGTTATGTACTTCATTTTTAAAACATAGCCTTACCTTTAAATTGTTGCATGCCAGCAGGTGATGTGGTGAACTTGGCCTGAGTGTCCATTGTACCATGCTCAGGATGATAATTTTCCACCACAGTTTCTTCTAAGTATCCAGCATGAGGAAAACGTTCCTGATCAGTCTCCAGAGGCACACAAATTCCTGGAAAGATGCAAAAAGCAGCATTTTAGCACATGTGAAAAGTGTCACGGCATGTGGGGCGATGTCGACTCGTACAGGAGTACCCAAAATCAACATTAACCCCCCCCAAAAAAATAACTATAAGATGTTCTCATAAAGCCATCAGCATCTAGATCACACATAAAAGAGGACAAGGACTTTTGATTGTGTTGAGCTGTGTACCAAATGACCCCACGACAATAGGCTACTTGCTTTCTCAGCAGCAGGCGAAAAGCCTGACGTAAACTACAGAGACTAGGACGATTAGCAATTCTAATGGTACGTGATCCTTTTTAAAATAGATCTCTGCTGAGGGTTTTGTTTAAGTCTTGCAAGTCAAGTATTTTAACCAGAGACTTGACAACATTAGCGTTGTTACTTATTCATGGGTTCAGGGCTGGTCCTTTGCACTTCAAATGGGACATTTCTCAATCTCAATTAGCCAGGTGAGTAACCCCAGTGACCAAATTAACAGCACTGGGGCAGAGAGTTATGTTTTGTATACATAGTTATTCTTATGTAACATGTAAACAGAACGTTGATGTATATGCCAACAGGGGGTCCAAACCTAATAGCAATAAAATTAGATTTTCGGCAACAAGTGTTGTCTTCCATCAATATAAGCGACCACACAGATAATGTCTCACTTGTTTACCTGGCACATTTGCATAATAATTGGATCATCAATGTAGTGTCATGGGAAGAGTAGGTTCAACTATTGAAAGGCACAAAACAGAAGGGTTTTGATGTTTCAAACTATAGGACATTGTCCAATTATCTCATTTAATTGGGGGGATTGGTTCAAAAGAGAGGAATTGCCCAGGGATCTCTTCCACCCTCTTTCCAGAATGTATAGGGAGGACTGCTGATGTTATGTAAACCCCTTCTCAGACTTGCCCCCTAATTAGGGTGATTTGTCCCTTACCATTACTGCAGTAATTGCCCATGCAGCACATGGAGTCCCTCATACATCGCTTCCTGCGCTTCCTACAAGCCAGACAGACCATGGAGTTCCCATTCCTGGAACTGTGACAGAACTCATCCAAAGCGCAGTCATCATCCTCTGTACAACTATAGAGCTGGGGAGGAAAAAAAAAGAAAAGGTTAACCCTCTCTCTGCATGCACGGTCTATTTTATCTGTGTATTAACATTATAGGTCTATCTCACTTAAGACCTTCAAGGTTGCTACTGAGTGTTCTTCCGTCAATTTACTAACAAACTCTGTAAAGTATTAATGCCAGAAAAGGGACTCGATGAACTGTCAAACATCTGTAACCATTACATCAACGGGAGTGCATTTCTAAGCAGACTCGCTTCTGAGCGGAAGGGGTTAAAGAATGTTGACCCAGGTGTTTACAAACATCACGCGCTCCTTAACCCTTTCAGTACAAGGGAGTTCTGCCGCATAATCTATATGATTAAATGCCTCAGGACCACTATGTCACAAAAACACCAATCAATCAGCGCTGATTAATGAGTGATAACGATCGCCATAAAGTGCTTAAAAGACATCAATTTACCAAGTCCCATCACTAAACAGTTTCTACCTCCTTAAATCAGCTACATGTGGTTTAAGACACTATAAGCATCATCCACGGGAGAACTACTTACCGGGAAAGCATCGAAAGACTGGTATTTGTTGGCCATGTCATAGAAGGAGTCCGGGCTGGCACTGACTGGGTAGAAGCCCATGGGTGGCACTGCTGGGGCAGCAGGCAAGTTCTTGATGGAGTTGGAGTTGGAGTTGGAGTTGGAATTGGTCATCATGACATAACCAGATGCTCCATCCCATATGTAACAACACAGACCCAGGAGGGAAAGCAAACTTTTCAACACTTTCCTGGACATGGTGAGCAGAGCAGCAGAAGCTCCAGAACGCTGCACAGAATGGCTATGCAGATAAAGTCCCCTGGAAGCCGCAGTACCACCAAGTGTCTTCCTCAGCGCTGGTGATCTCCTGGGCTTATTCCTGGAGATGCTGGAGATCAGCCCTTCTACTTATAGTCCTGGGCTTGTTTGTACACACGCCCCTAACACAGCACAACAAAGGCAAGGGATGTGATTTCAAAGCTCTGACTTTATGACGCTCCAGCCAAGTCTAAATCACAGAGCAGACTCACAGCCAGGGATTTCACAAGCATTGTAATTAACAATTAATTTTCTTTCTTTCTTTTTTTTTTTTTTTGAAGATCACACAGGTCATCCTCTAGGAGGAATTGCTACAGAAGTATAAGAAAGTAAACAATTTCCTTTTAAACAGGGGCAACTAAGTGTCTGCACACTGGCAGATTACATCTAAATGACACATGGAATGTTTTAAATATATATATATAGCAGTTTGAATACATTTTATCCAGAACCATTTTATGTTGATTATATTAAGAGATCGACCAGTCCTTAATTATAAAAAGGTGTGTTAAACTTGGCTGCTTTCATTTCGAGTATACATGATTAATTTATGCTTAACCCAATCAGACTGTGCCATTATTTGTCATATTTCTTTTAAAAAAGACATATATTATTTTTAACTTAGAAATCAAGAAACCCATTCATTGGTAACTGCTTGCAAATCAATAGTTTTGCTGGTTCTTTTGATCATTCCTGGTATTGACAGGGCTGATTGTGTGACTTTTACCATAAATCAATATTTTTTCTCTAAAATTAGATGCAACATTTGGATTTTTTTTAATACCTGTGCCAAAGTTGTTTTTATTATAAGCAATTATAATAAAATATAACAGATTGCTGCTCAGTATAATATAAAGTACCATAGATTCCAAAAATTGTACTTCTCCAGATAAGCTTAGCATATCATGATGCACAAATCTACACTTTTGCTGGAACGCAGCTGAAAGGTGTGTAATGTAAATAAAGATTTATAAATCGACATTAATATGAGGAACCCCTGCTTAATATTGCTAATCTAGGCAGTGTGCAGCTGACTTGACTGTGTGTTGAAGAGTATAATCATATACTTACCCATGGTTTATTGAAATACAGATGTATTAAACAATTGGTTAAATCCATCTGTAATTCCCATTATGTATTGTTGAAATGACAACATAATCAGCAAGAGATTTCACTCAGTATCTTTCTACTGGAACTATAGGAGGTCAATGTGATGCAATTACAATACCTGTGAACTTTTAGACAAGCTTTGGATAATCTGAACCCTAACGCCGACTACTGGTAGAACAGTGGCATTGCACCTCAACAACGTTTTTTAAATCAGAGTAACTAAGATAGTTTTATAAATTATATATAATATATATGTATACAAAGTTTGTACATATATACACACTGACACGTATACATAATATACTAAATCTAGAAAAATATTGTTTTTTTTTAAAAAAAAAAAACTTCCTGTACCGTAAATTTTTCTTTTTCTGTAAATTCTTCATTACAATAGCAATAAAGGGCAATGGGTTCATGTATGTTCATCGTTTTAAATATGCTTCCAATCTCTGTTCAAGGTCCACTCTCTGCATGAATATTTAATAATATATGTGAATAAATGAAGTAGACACCTTTTATTGGGCCAAACTGGAAAAAGGTACCTAAGGGACCTCAGAAATTTCTTCTTCAAATGGAATGCATACAGAGTGTAGAAACAAAGCAGGCATTATGAATCATGGGAAGCATAGTATTAGAGATTATATCTTAACACACACACACACACATATATAATATAAATATATATATATATATATATATATATATACACACACACACATACACACACATACAGAGTGTATGTTTTTACACTGTATCAAGCATTCGCTAAGTATGTTATAAGAGACCTTTAGTGTATCAATACAGGGTAACATTGTTGCCTTTAAACATTGTTGCATTAGAGTTGCTCCAGGGAGTCTGTAATGATTGTCTCCTTCATGTGAGATGTCTCCATTTAATGTGTAGAGATGTTTCTATTTATCAGATGAGGAGTTATTTCAGAGGACGTCTCACAGCTTATTATTTCAGAAACAAGAAGGCATTTCTTTCAACACTTCAAAAAGACGTCCTGATAATTTTTTTCTGTTCATTTTCTGTCTATAACCTAAAATTTGAGTCATTACGAAGGCACCAAGGTTGATGATCTTAGGTCAAGATAACTGTAGTTGGGATTATTATTAGTTACTTTTCTTAACACAATAGCCACATGTTAACTACCTGACAGCTCGACACATCAAAAGACGTTCCGTTCTGTCAAGGTATTTATTATTTAAAGCCTAAGACATTAGGTGCCTGACACTCAAAGAGGTTTATCCACTAAACACAGAGTTGACGAGAGTTTGCTGTGTTTCAGCTCTAATACATTACGAAGGGCCAGGTCCAGTGACCTACTACTGCAGGAAGATCTTCATCACCCTATATAATGTGTAGTAAATCATCCAAGTCTCCCTTCATGCATTATGCAGGGCCAGCTCATCATAGATTGAAAGATCTAAAAACTTTCCTGCAAACTTTTCTTTAGCAAATAAACCCCAAAGTGTAAATGAGCCTAAGGCTTTTGTAGTTGCATATATATGTTCAATCTAACCCGGGACAGCGCTACCAGCCATCCCCTCCACATTGCTTTTTTTACTGCTGTATGTGGGATATGATGTCATATCCCAGCGCTCTGCCTTTTGAGTTGGAGGCCGCGTCAACTGCGTCAGTCTTCTATAGTGTTAATGGGATGGCTGGAAATATCATTTATCTTCCTTTTAAATGGCCAACTAAACAATAGTACTACAGGGAGCCAAATCGCCAGAATACACCACTGGGCATTTGGCGATATTGGGCATTAGGTGATATAATTCAAGGTCTGAGGTTCAAGGTCCATACAATATATCGACCTTAATTATATTTATCCATCTGCATAATGTACTAACTGTGCTGACGTTTTTTCTCTAAATATTTCTTGATGGATCTCAAAACATGTATAGGGAACTTAACACTCCAATTTGTTAACATCAGCAAATATATGCCTCAAGATAGGAGACATCAGTACAATCTCCTAGTGTCCTTAGATCCCATCCACTTCATTGAACTAAACTGTGAATCTATTCTTCCCCATTGCCGCCTATCCTTTGTTTTCAAAGTATGTGGCAGCATACAGTAGTTTAAAATGAAGCTTGTTTAAGAATTCCCTTTGATGAGCAGAGATCAAACAGACTCTGGACTCAGAGTCTTAATCAGACTTTCCCAAAGATGGCATTTAGACAAATAGTCAGTTTGCTAAGGGGGGTTTTTTTTCTTGCATTTTTTTTCCAGACATTGTACTCAGCAAATTCATTCAGTTAAATGCCAGGTAATCCTCACTGTGACTCTTGCCTGTACTAAATCCATTCAAACTACAATGGCCGATGCTTCCTTACAATGTCACTTGATGAGCAAGTAAACACACTTCTAACTTAATTAAATGCCATGGGGGAGAGATAGGTACTAAGGTTACAACGAGAAATGGTACTAATTTAGAGACCCTAAGTGTAGATTTGAAGTGAAAAGGTGAATTTTGGCTCCCTCCTGTGGAATAGCTCCATAAATATTGGTGGAAGATATACCATGTAATTTAGTATTTTTTTACAATTTTTACATCAAATATATATATATATATATATTAACATTTTAATACAAATAGCAAGTTCACTTTTATGGACATTATAGTAATCAGTGTTTTGATTGTTGGAATCAATATATTTTATTGGGCCAAAATAGAAACAATGTAAAGTTATATAAGCTTTTTTGGACTCTGGCATAAATAGTGTGAGTTGAGAGATTTACCAAGGTGAGATGTTAGACAGCGCTATAGATATGCATATCCTGCATTTTTAAAAGCCTATTAACTAAGGGATATACATTAACAATTTTGCAATTGTGATAAAATTAAACGTGAGGGTGAGACAGGTTTCCATCACTGGGCTGAAAAGGTTTTGAATTAACCCCTTCAGGGTTCTCACCTAGTAAACCCACTCAAATTATATATTTTTTTCAGTAGTGTTTTTTTGTTTTCTATTTTTTTTTCTAATCTTTTACCCAACCCTAATTAACCCCTACCACTCTAACTTCACAATATAAATGAAATGGTGCATAGCAAAATCAACCCTCTGAAGTTACTTGTATACCTATGTACGTAATATTTGTGTATTTTAATTTGCAGTGGGACATAAACGAAGCATTAGCTAAGCTATCTAGCATGTTAAAGAAACAAACGTGAATCTTGAATATATGTCATGTTATCCTTTCTTTTAAGAAATGGCTGAATGGATAAGGCAAAGGTTGCCAGACAGGAGGCAGAAGATTGTAATTAGTGGTGTATATACAGAGGATCAGTACCTCAGGGATCAGTATTGGGACTTTTCAATATTTTATTTGTGATAATACCAATGGTCTTAATGGTAAGGTATGTCTTTTTGCAAATGCAACAGGGTAGACCCTCCAGGTGAAACAAGTCAAATGGCCAAAGACTTGGGTTGTAAAAATCTCAAGCCAGAATAAGGAGCTGGACCCTGTCTCCAGAAGGATATTGACACACTGGAGAGTGTTCAGAAGAGGGCTACAAAAATGGTGGTTTGCAAAGTGGTTTACAGGATTATTATCCTAAAATTATCAGGAAAAGCTTAATATGTATAGCCTGGAGAAATGAAGAGAGGGGGGAAAACAATAGAAACATTTAAATACTTAAATGGATTTAACAAAGTACAGCAGGCAAGCTTATTTGAAAGGAGGAGCAATGTTAGAAGAAAAGGTCATAGTCTAAGAGATGTGGACAAAGATAGAAGATAGAAGAGAAGAGAAGGGAAAGGATAAAAGCTAGAAGATGAAGACAAAAATGCAGAAGCAGTGGGCAGAAGCAGAAATGGTCGACAGAGAAGGTACGAAAACATTTGGAGAGTGAGAAAGAGAATGATTGTGTGAGAGTGTAAGTGAATGTGGGCCCATGCCTTTAGAATGAAAATGTAAAGGTTTTTGCTTTGTTTTCATCAGATTCTGTAAATTTGCAATTAGGAATCCAAATGTCTACCAGATCCTCTATAGTTTTCTTAAAATTATCGTAAACGTATAAAAACAAGTTAAACACATTAAACCTGTGAATTTGGAACATTTTGGGGAGTTTGTTCCTGTGTTTTGGCAGCACCACTTCACCAGAAGGTGTAATACTTATATTTAATTAGAATATTGCGCTTCACTTTTTTGTAATTTGAGTATAAAAACAAGTGCTCAAAAGTATTTTGCTTTTGTTTTCAGACAAGTGCCAAGTAGTCATTTTTGGTGGTCTAATTCTAAACTACTCAACTCATCAATCTGTGCAGGAACATTAGCATCATGGGTGTCCACACATTTTTTTCCAGGGGTGGGGAAACACTAACCCTGACCTAGGTGTGGGGCATCGGCATGATGCATCATAGGTAGAACTAATATGTCCCGTCCATTCCAGTGGAGGGTGGCATCATCATCAGAATGATCTGGAACGTGGGCAGGGCCAAGGTTGTTGATTATTGTGGTTGATGCTGTAGTAGTCTCACCTGTACAGTACATAGACAAACACGCTTATTTATTGTTTCTGCCCCCGGATAGCCTTATGCAGGAAATTGGAGGCAGGAAATCTTGAAATAGATTTAACCCTGCAAGCTGTCCAGAAGAATCTTGCCCCCCCATACAAACGTTCATGATTAGCATTGACATAAAGAATCATCTAATTGTGGTATTTGGAAAGGGAAAGTCACCCAAAGTAATACATGACTGACAACAATGGCAGCCGACAAGTCTGCAGATAAAGAATGTTTGTTACAACAAACTGGCATAAAACCAGACTTTGGTCAATACTAACCTACATTTCTGCATACGACACTATATTTTATGGTCAAAGAACTAAGAAACAGGAGATCTTGAGGACCATAAACATAATGGCCAGCCAAGGAAACTTGAAGCAGATGTAGATGTGTTACTAGAAAAATTAATGCTGTCTTGAAGGCAAATGCTGGTCCCATCACATATTGATTTGATTTAGATATTTCTTCAATTCTCTCACTTTGTATTTTCTTAAATGCTAAAAAAAAATATTAACATGTCTAGTTTTAAAAGCACCCTTACTAAATCCTTTAAATTGCACTATAAATATATACCGTGTATACATCATATAAAACTCCTGGGGTGCCCTCTTTTTCTCTCTGTTTTGTAGTCAAAGTGCCTCCTCAATTTCTATACGAAGACAATATTATATCCACGGACAATAGCTATGTAAAACATACATTCTAATCACAAATCCGTGCAAAAATTTACAAAGGAAAAAGATTTTCTTTGAGATAAGTCTTGCACAAAGCCGGGAATGTGAGCAGGTGTGTTAATCTGGGCGCAAGTGAAAACTGGACCAACAAAACCCCCAGTTGTAAATTTAAGCATGCATAGTGAATTAACCGTTAATATCCTGTTTAGATGTCGCTATCCCCGAATGTGTTGGATGGTGGAAATTAGCATCGAAGAAGCTGTCAGAAGCATTGGAATGAAAATAGGAGGGATTGTTGGCCTTCTTAATTTACTTCTACACAATTAAATAGCTAAAAATGGTTTTAATCAATCTTACATTGTGTAATGAATGCAGCTATGTGGGTATTGGCTGGGGCCTGTGATACCTTTACTGGCACTTATTTTGGCACTGACACTTTTTAGTTTTTTTTTTTTTCGGATTCAGAGCATGTTTGATTTCAGGTTTCGGTAATGAGTTAAGCACCATTGGGTCGCCTGAAGCTACAGTGAAGCTGGGACCCCGAAGACTCAGCCCAGTTTTGTTGGGGGGGAGCGGTGTATGGCTTCTGGCCCCAATTCCCTTTAGAAAGTTTTTTCATACGGGAGGACGAGAAGACTTCACTGGATCTCCTCTCGGGGAGATCCTAGAAGATCCGGCCTACTCGGGCCAGTGGGGAGGAAGGGGCTGCATATCCCTTCGGGGAGTGCAGCCCCAGAAGACGAAGATTGGGGACTCGGCTTCTTCATGTTTGATAAACGCACGGTAGTAGAAGAAATGACCTCGGGCTCTCAAAAAAAATGAATGCAGCTATGTTTTCTGGGAAAATACTGTTATATACAGGAGAGCCATTCTTCAAAAGAAAAAATTTAGTTTGTTTTCTTGACGACATTAAGAAGATCATATTGTGTTTAAAACATTAATTTCCCGTGAATGCATCTAAAATCAGATTAAAATGTTCACATTTAACACCTTGGTCATATGCATAGTTCTTTTATTAGTCCATAAAGGATTCTGTCTCTTACATCTTATCTTTCTGATAGGCTTTATCAGCAAATTAGGAATATGCCTTGTGTCTGTTACTTTAAATTGATTATCTTTTAGTTAATTTGTAGCTTCACAGTACTTACCCTAGGGATACATGTGCTCCTTAAACACCTAAAAATGTAGCAGGAAATACCTATAGGCCTATGAGCTTTACTTCACTAGTGTAATAATTAACGGGTTTATTATTAAAATAAAAACATTATATCTTATCTCAGGTGTAATGACTTACAAGATCTAAGGCAGCATAGATTTACTGTAGAGAGATCATGCTAGACCATTTTTCTCTACCCATTCAAGTGGAAGGAACTCTCAAATGTCTAATTCTGAAAATAGAGTTCACTTTACTTTAAAACTCAGTTTTAGATCACAGTGCAGTTATTCCTGGATAATAACTCCTATACGTTTGTGTACCCAAGGAAGGTTACTTCCATTGCATTTCTTTGTCTTCCTGGCTCTTCACATTTTTTAGGCTGTATTGAGTATGCAAGGCGCCATTGCCATATGGATCAGATGAGGCAGGGACATTAGTCTAGGAAGTTTACATGATTTGCCATGTTGTTAATACGCTATAGGGGAAAATGTTCTTACAAGTGCCAGCTACTAGTTCCCTCAATATCAGAAGCCATCTTACTAGTCAAACCAACAATTAGCCGAGATATATTTTAGTCAAAACTGAAGTCCTGGTTAAAAACGATAGCAACTACAGGCAAACATAGGTCAATTGGAGCTGGTTTAGGTTAACATTACAGCAATTACTTACTATATAGCCAGCTTGATATTTGTAACAATACTGATGCAATTTATTGGAACCGGCTGAACCCAATAAGAATTGAATTCTAAAAGCTACATTATCAATCCAAAGAGCCTTTATTTGATGACCACAAGGAGAGACATCTGAGGTCCTCAAATTTATGATGCTTTTTTGTATGTTGGTCCAATAAAAAGTATCACTTTTGACTAAAATCCCTGTCTCACCTCTAGCACACTGGATACTATTCATTCTACAGTGGTTCCTCGACAGTGAGGTGTAAAATATTAACAGCTTTCCTAAAAATTAGATTGTAGATATAATGTTAGATCTACAGAATAAAGTTTCTAAGGAAGAAATAAGCCCATCTGAGAACTCTCCAGAAATCAGAGCAGATTACGAGGCTCCTCTGTCAATGTTTAATCTTTGGGGAGTAGCCTTTGACCAGGCCTACTCCAACCAAGGTAGCAACTCTAAATACACTGACTTTATTTTCCCAATCAGGTCTGTCACAGGCCTAGTCATGACTAGAATAATGTAGTCAATGTGACTCCGTTCCCGTGGCCCTATAGATAGTCAGCTTAGTGCACACCTACTGTAATATGTATGACCCCACTCTTCTGTAGTACCATATCTGGTGGAGCTACATAAGTATTAGCATAGTACCACTAGAAGAAATGGATAATTCTCTTTTAGAAGTGTTTCGCAAACAAAATAAGTTCTTAATTTCCACAACAGACCGTCATATATTAAAGAAAAAAAAAAGAAATATTCAAAAGTAATTGTTTTATTTCAACTCTATAAAGTATACAACAGGCACTCATCAATACGACTGCAGATAAAGTACAGAGCAAATCAAAAGCAATTCATTATATGAAGAAAAATTAGTCATCTACATCAAAAGAGTGCAACTGGTCACAATGACCGTTTGAGGACAGACGTGTTTGGACAAACAAAATAAAATCTTTTTTTTTTCTTGCCTTTTTTTTCTTTTTTGAAGAATACATTGTCAAAGAAGACATAAGGAAATATATCCATAGGTATACAAAATAACAGACCATTTAAAAAGAGCAGAAAGTGGAATATTTAGGCAACATCCAAGGACACTTTCTATCTGAAAGCCCCAAACCTTTAATGTACACTTGTTTGTTGTCAAGACTTCATTACAAAATGAGAGTAACAGCACTCAGTTTCTGCTTTCTACCTCTATTGAGAGCTCATGTCAAAATGGATTGCATATACAAGAACTCATAGATAGTGATCCTGCTTTGCTAAGGGCTATGGAAGGCTTTGATTATTTTAGGATATCATCGAAAAGAATATCCCTTCTGTATATGTAGCATTTCATCTTAAAGAGAAAAGTGTTGCCCATGGCGTGAGCTGTCTTGATCAGTACCCCCGAGTTTTTTAAGTACCCCCAAGGAACATTCTGAGAATGCATTTGAGCAAAGGAAAGCTTGGCTACATATAAAGATAAAATGTATTCTTCCTTCAAACATGACAGTTGGGTGTCGGGTAAATGAGACTAGAATGTTTGTATCATTTGTTATACAGGCTTAAACCTGACCCTTTAAGACCCTAAATTATACGATGTCTTGTGGGTGCGACAGTATTTTGCCGGAATTAAAGACTTAATTTTTTCAGGAGGAGAAAGTCACCCATAAAGATTGCCCGACTTATCAATAATACAACACACTACCATTTTCAATATTTTTGTGTGTGTTTGTGGTTTCTTAATGTCTTATGTCTATATTTTTTTTTTTATTCCAATAAATAAGGTATGTTTAATACTTGGGGTATACTTGAAGTGATAACCAGTATTTCAACGGCATCCGAATAAATCAATATCGTAGTTTAAAAATTAACCTCAAACCTCTAGTTAGTTGGCCATCATTATAATGCATTTGACCACCCCAGAAAAAAAGAGAGAGCCATCGGCTTGCTACATAACTTGTGATATAAGCGTTAAGATCCAATAAACAGAGGATTAGACTTAAATGCTACAAATACGTTATAAATATGCTCCTTAGCAAAACAGTTAGACCTGTGTACAGACTGATAGAATGTCATATAATATTTAAACCTGCACATACAGTTATACATTTCACAGAAATGATGTTGCATCCCATTTACAGATACACAGCTGCAATACATTTAACAGAAATCAGAAAACAACATAACTGTTTCTGTATATCCTCAATAAATAATAAAAGCTTATAAAGTTTCGGCAGAAAGAATTGTAAAACGCGGCAAGCTAAGAAAGGACAACATTTTGAGGTGTGTTTGTCTTTATCATGCAGCATTACACAACTTTTATTTTTGTTTTGTTTTGTTTTTTTTTACTTATCAGAAGATGCCATGAATTTAAGGCACTTGTAACAATGCCAAAACACATTATGGTTCAGAACTATGGGACAGATGGAGAACGGGGTACAGTTGACATAATTCACTAATATTGACGTAAGCCAAGTCTATTTCTGCGTAATAAAACACTATACTTTACAACTTAGAAAATGATGGATTAATGCCATGGATATCCACTAAAAAGAGTTACTGCATTGCATTTCTAAGAAAGTATTACACATATATATACAGAAATACTGTATATCTGTAGATACATAGATATTTGGAAATCAAGCACTAGCATGCTTGCTCTAATATGATAGATAGCCCCCTTTAAGCAGCAACACAAGGTGTCGTACACCGTTCTGGCACTTAAAAGGTTACACAAATATACAGCTAAAATCACAGAATGATACTGTACCTCCACAAAAGAAACCAGGAAAATGGGATGTGTTTAAAAATACTGAGCTCCTATTCACTACAGTAATGTGTATTATTTATTATTTTTATTATCTTCTGTTATGGTCGTTGATGAAAAAATTCTAAAAATAAACAAACTTTTTGTTGATTATTTATGGTTTGAGCATTCGTCCATAGATGTTATGCTAATTATTGAACGTTATTTTTTTAAGCCATATTTAAAATA
This sequence comes from Spea multiplicata, assembly GCA_009364415.1. Lineage (NCBI taxonomy): Eukaryota > Metazoa > Chordata > Amphibia > Anura > Pelobatidae > Spea > Spea multiplicata. The sequence continues at coordinate 19,729 of VKOC01001558.1, read as the reverse complement.
AGTAAATGAAAGTGTAGATGATTGTAGGTTTTCTTTTATAGTAACTGCAGGTTATTTATTTAAGTCTCCATAACCATCTGCATGCCACATGGGTAACACTTTGTACCGTACTATATATTGCATCTCATTGGCACTTTAAGGGTTATGAGAGGTGAAAGTGTTTTCTTGCTACCTGTTCATGTGCTTTATGAAAGATAACTGCCTGCAAAACAGGTATTTAGCAAAAAGTAGGCGATCTCTAGCCTCATATCTTGTTTCCGTCTGCAATTTTGAAATCTCTGTCTGCAAGTTGTGCGGATGATGATGCATTTCAGAGCGAAAACCACATTAAATAAAATGTCATGTTTAGAAAATCTACAGTATATAATAGTGCTCCTTTCTTTGGACATATAATTACAGCAAGGACGTATTATGAGAGCTCTTTCACCAGTCACCAAAGCCGTTGTTTGTGACATGCAAAGCTGGCCATCACCATACTCCAAGTGTTTGGGCCCCTGCAATATTCCATACTTCAGATGGCGATTGACAATTTTGCTTCTCCCTGCAAAAGCTGATGTTTTTATTCTGGAAACAACCACATCCATGTAATCTAGTTTTTATTTGACTTTTCCTGCCCTAGAAACCCATGATGACTGCTGATAGACTGAGCCATCACAAATAGCAGCCCTTGTGCATACTTGTTTCTGACAAACAACATCTTTGAATGATTTTATTTTTCTTTATTGTTTTTTGCACGGAAGTCAACAAGGACAGTGGGGGCTATGTGAACAGGGCAGAGCGGTTGGTTAGGATCATACCTGGAAACTCTTCAGGTTTGATCTGGAGTCTCCAGGTGAAGTCCTGCTTCCCAGGTCTGCGTGTCACTTTCCGCTTTTTATGGGCACCCACTTCTCATCCTACCCCTTGCCCATTTAAGACTAGCCCACTTCTATGCACAGGTAGCCCAGCCTCCGCAGGCAGCTGACCATTCCTTTAGAAAAGTGAGGGCTCCAGGTAGCCTGCCCTGGCGCTTTCCCAGGTATGGTTTTACGGTGACTCTATACCCCTCTGCATCAGAATTGCTCTTTGAACATAACTTTCAATGTTTCCAAAGGCCCTTTGTCACCTATTGTTAATTAAAGCATTTTATCTTGGTTTGTTCTTTAAGCCTGAGAACTGGCCTATTACATTCTTGCCTGCATAACCATCGTTATTGGTATCTACAACATGTTATATCATTGTAATACTTGGTTGAGAAGATATTATAATTGTACACAGGATTAATGCTCATTAATAATCTATTACATTATGTACCTCTCTTTATTGCTACATATGGAAAAAAAACTCTTAAGGTGGACTGAGCTATACAATAAATCTGTGTTAAGTGAACATATAGTACGATCCCCTAATTATTCGTTTACGGAGCAGAAAATCTTCACAGATGAAGATCTCTCTTAAGATGTTGAGGGTGATTTACAAGAATGAGACAATCACACCCAAAAGTAAATCTGTGAACGTTACATGGTGGAAAATTAAGGGACGTGTTTCGTGAAGAGCTATGCCCCCCAAATACACCAAAACCCAGCATAATCTACTATCCATGTAATAAAATTAATAAAATGAAATGTCGATCACGCACAAGATGTATCAAATATCAGTTGCACATCCATTTTACCATAACTTTTGTATACATTGATCAATTTTGTACATAGCACCTAGATAATTAAAAATGATTTGGTCTGACATTGACATATCTTCAATGATATATAACCACACAAGTATCCAGACCCCTTTTACCGTTCTTACACCTCAATACTTTTCACCCTACTTAAAAGTGAAGTTTGTACGGATTGGAGGAATACATGTGCGTTTTAATAACATGTAATAACATTCCATATTATTTGTGCAGAAGGACTATACATTTCTTTATTTGCTGCAATATTTCATCACACAGATTCTATAACACGTAGAATCTGAAGCCTAAAATTGCTGAATTCCTTCACACTCAAAAATACTGATTTATAAGAGAGGTATCAAAACGTATTTAAAGGAAGACTACAGTTAAAACACTAAGCCACTCTTCTATGAAAGAGCATTATTTAACATTCACAAACGTATGTATAAAAGTATCAGTTTTTGGACAGACTAAGTTATTTGTAATTGCGTATATATATATATATAATATATATAATATATATAATCTTGATGGGGAAGGCAATTGTTCTTTGCATATTTGCCAAGTGTCCCGAATTCTACGCGTCACATCTATGTTGCTGGTATGTATATGCGGATAATGATAATTGCCCATGCCCAACTCCGATCTGGCTTCACAGGGCATGGGCAAATTGGGCAGTTTGATTGTGAGGCAATGTCTTCACATCCGTTGTGCCTTCCTGCAAACAAAAATTGCTTCCCCTAGTTTGTCAAGGCAAAAGATGCAATTTCAAATATCTTCAGTTCTGTAAATGAATGAAAAGTATTCTGCATACGCTTAACTACATTTTACAAAATCGCTTCAACAGAGGGAGAAAGTGAAGCTATAGTTTCCCTTCAATTTGTAGATTAAGGTGAATGTCAAAAAGATCCCAGGGCTATTAGTATATTTGATGTTTTGTGAAAGTCAAACTGTCAATGGATATTAATGAACAGAATTTCGACAGGTTACTCTGATAACAAATAATTTTAAGTTCAGAAATGGATGGGTATGGGTTGAGAAACTCAATTATTATGAATACATATAATTTCATACATTTATGTATACAATGCATACATACATGAAATTATCATACATTGACTGTATGCATGTATGTGTTTTTATATATGTTCACAAGTATGTACATATATAAATGCTTGCTACTTAAATTTCTAAATGAGAATGAATGAAAAATACCTTTTTGGATCATTTTAAACAGCATATGCAGCAGTTGTGCTTTTATTAGTAGAATATTAAAAAAAATCTAACAAACAAAAATGTAACATTCAATTTTGTCATGAAAACAAATGGAAAAAAAAATACAGATTTAAGAACTGGTTTGACATGAACATAATGACCAAATGGTTACGTGGTCCTCGTATCAGATGGGATTTAACAAAAACTATTTATCTTTAGTAATACTGAGGGATGTTTTCTTTTCGTACCCTAATACTTATCAGTTACCATATATTCGCTTATTGTTATTATTATATATTTATGCAGCAGGGCATAGCCGGGGTAAAATGTTGCTTAATAATTTGATCGCTTTACTGTATATATATTCTGACCTGCAGTAAGTTACCAGTTTACATAGTATAAAGATTTAGAGGAATTCCATTGTCAGCAGACACATGGAAATAATTTATTATGAATCCATCTTATGGATAACCTTTACCTCAGTGTATATACAGTTTTCAAAGACTTCAAGCTAAACTGTTGAAATAATTTGTGATTTTTTTTTCGCAGTGATAGAAAGCATAAAAGTTTCATTATTATCGTAATGAAGAGGCTTTGCTTCAGGACCACCATGTCAACTGCTTATATTAAGTTCAAACATAAAACATGTTAAAGGGCGTTATTGTCATCTAAGCAAGAAGTCCTAATGCCACTATAATTACTGTAGCAGCATCAATCAAGGCATCATGGTGACCCCGAGCACTTTCCCCCGTTCCTTCTTTCGTTTTCTTGGCAGCCATGTTTCAGGAAAGCTGTCTTCAGCAAGGCAGAAGCAGGTAGGAAAAATATGCATTAAAAGTCTACGTCCCATCCCGAGTTGTCATCAGGAGGTGGATCCTCATTATCCTCAGGGAAGCTGTCAAAATTGCTTGTGTCTGTCGGGGATGCAACCTGCCAAAGTAAAAGGGAACACTTTTTTTTCAATTATCTTTAGTACTGTGTTAGTCCAAGTGTTTTCAGTGGCTTTCCTTCTGCTTTTGGACAATAGCTATCATCATCATCATCTTCAGCTTGCTTTAGAGTACTGAAACATGATGAAAGCCGAACTCCAAAAACAGTGGAGAACCAAAGTTTGCGTTTCCGTAAACCAGGGAACATTAGGCAGTGGTCAATACTTATATTAATTATTATTTATACATCCTTAAGATACCACAATAATAATACCATATCTTAAAGGCATTGTTGGTGCATATATGAAAATACAATTCTAAGAAGCTCATCCATTACACTAAGGGGTTTATTTCATAAAGAGGGAGTTGCGCTTATAACATCTCACCTTATTATACGTTATGAAAGAACAACCATGATCAGTTACTTCTACAAACTGCAACTCTCCTGCAACCTCACCTGTTATTTTAAGCTTTAGTGAATGATACCCTTATGCAAATGAAACTGAAGTCAGTGATAGATTTGGTCTCAGTTCCTTGACTTCACTATTTGTTATGTGCCAACTCCAGTGACTGTTTGCTGCGGGCATATCTTGGTTGGTCCTGTATAATGTATAGTTTAACCAGTGAGATTTCTTCAGTCTTCTTCCACATTGATTTATACATTACACAGGGCCAACTCTGCCCCTCACACTGGAGAAACCTACCAGTGTTTGTCCTTCATAAAGGAGTCCAGGGGCCTATACTACACCATTGACAACTCACTGGCGAAGAAACCCCTAATGCTTTATAAGAGTACTGACCGCAGCTCTTGTAAATCTGTTAGGAAGAGATAATTAATTGCTTAAGTCTTGGCTTTTGTGTTGGGAATTATCATGCACTAGAAAGAAATGAGGAACAACATCTGTCCTCAGTACCGTAACTTGATCTTAGGAACCACAAAATAAACAACTTATTTTAATACCGTTGTAATTGTTAGTTAATCCCCTTCATTCCATCTACACAATGTAAAAAGTTATATAAAGCTTTAAAACTTTTGGCGGAGTGAATCTGTGGAAGCACCCAGCCCCTGTATACTCTGCCTTTAAAATAAGGGATTCATTGTGAAATTTAAAACACGTATAATAAATGAAGTCATAGCTCCCCTTGTACTTCCTTTATCTTTGTTTCAATTAAGAACTTAAGCAAATACAGACTATTAGGCTTTTCCTGTTGGGATGTGGAATCTATTGTATTGCTTAGAGACGCTGACTAATAACCATTTTCTTCTAAGTGTTTCCCTTTGTAATATCCATATAATGCATGCTTCCTTGCTGTTTGAAGTATAGGTCTGAGATGCCCGTTACTATATGTTGATTTGTTTTGGAAATTTGATGAACTTAAAGGATTTGGTGGGTGGGCAATAGAAGAGACAATAGAAAAGTTTGAATGAAAATCAAGCACAAATGTTAGACCTATATAATACTTACACTGGGTATTATAGGAGGTGTCAGTGTACCTTTTCGTAAACCTTCCCAGTTAAAGCCTTCAAACCATCTGAAAGATGTAAAATTATTATTGAAGTATATAAATTAAGTATATATAATGAAAGAGAACAGTAAATACAGTTGCGTGTTCCACCACATTTCTCAACATTCAGGTTTGCTTATAAAGTACACATTGCAGTGTTCAAGTTCATTGAAAAGAAGCTTTTGTGGACATGTCCACTAGACTTGTGCATTCAAATTCATACAAATTTTAATTTAAACGAAGTTTGCCAGTTTTATCAATTCATACGAATGTCCCCCTATTGGGGAATGGGGAGAGTGTGTGCCCAGAGGCTCTGCCCTTTGCAGAAGTTCACCAGGAGACCAGAATAAGAATAAGAAGACACATTTGAGGAGAAGAAGAATCTATCTGCATTTTTCTGGCCTATCTTTGCACTTTTGCAAAAGGGCGGAGCCATGGAGAAGACCTTTCCCTCCAATCGCAGAAGTTCACCGGGTGGCCAGGTTCACGGAGAAGAAGACGTATGAAAGAAGACAGAAGACACAAGAAAAGAAGTGAAACTGTAGCAAAGGAGACAGGGACATGGAAGCGGTCAGCGGTGATGTTAGGGAGAGATTGAGAGAGTATGAACGAGAGCATGAGAGAACCTGAGTGAGAGAGAGCGTGAGAGAGAGTGAGTGTGAGAGAGAGTGGGTGAGAGAGTGAATGAGAGTGACAATTTAGTTTCCAAATGTAAAAAGCCCTTTGAATTTCATCCAAACCAAAAGGGCAGGACACAAAATAAGTTGTCTGAAAAGGAAACTTTGTTCAAATCATTTTTGGTCCATTTGTACAAGTCTAATGGCCATATGGGAATAGAAATAAGAAAATATCCTTTTTATATTACTACATTGCTCATTCTATGCAAAACAAAAAAACAGTCTTTAATTAAAAATACATTATTTATTGTAAATAATACCATATTTGTTAAAAGGGATATATTAGGAAAAAAAATATATATATAAAAAAATTGGAGTTCCAGATCCATTTTAATTACTTTTGCGAGCACCAAGAATCTGATGTTTCGATGTATGCCAAATAAAATAAAGGTTGTTCATATTGTGCCTACAGACGCATTTGTTCACAGTCCATCTGTAGTCAATTATTTTTATGTAGAATTGGTTTTACCTCAAATCAATGGTAATTATCTACCTAAGCCAACAAAAAAATGACCCTCTCCCTGTAACTCGACTTTTAACTGCTTTAGTTAAAACAGGACCCTTAGAGGACCCTACAGTATCTTAAATTTGGTTTGTTCATCTGACACACATGGGTGAAGTCAGATCCCTTAAACATACAAGTGACTGTTATGATATTAGTGCAACAGACCTTCTTTATGACACTTCTGCTTAATACTCACTTGTGCTTTTGGATGTCTTTTACTCCATTTTTCAAGTTTCCTAACCTTTCTGATGGATTATCCCTAGTAGAAAGAGAAAAAAAGTTGCCAAGTAATTAAAAGACTAAACATCTTCACCTGTCCCCCATATATCTCTTACTTCAGTGAATACCTTTAAACAAAATATATTTTACTTCCAGACCTCACATTTACTTCTCCCTTAAATGATATGTTGATGTCCACATGGATCCTTTGAAACACATTGCATAAAATGTGTAGAAATCTAAATGTTTGCAGATTAAGCAGAAAATAACTTCATTATGAATTATGAAAAGGCCAATATGATAAACATATGTTCTACCAATGGCCAAATGTAGGACAATTAAGCTTGTCTTGGAGGAGAAACCCAGCAGGACAGACTCTTCACATTTGAGTAGAGAAACTGATAAATTGAAATGTTCCATCTCATCTTAATTAATATGCAAGCTCTAATTTTGGTGAATATACTCCCAAACATGGGATTCTTGCTTTCTTTCTTAGATTGTTATGTTAGCTATTAATCAGAAATCTGAATTTAATTACTCACATCATGAAGAACTATAGTGGACCAAAATATGTGTGATTAATACAAGAAAACTTGACTAGCATATTTCCTTGCAAAGCCTGTCAATCTAGGCTGATCAATAAGGTATACCAACCTGCATAGTTTTTTAATTAGATTAGCAGCATTTTTGGTAATCTTCTTTGGAAATTCAATCATATCGATCCCTCTCAATATAATGTTGTATGTTTTCATAGGGTCTGGACCTGAGAAAGGTGGGCTTTAGGAAAAAAATATATTTTAAATTATTATCACTGAAAATCACATCAACTGTTCATTGTGTAACACACACCACTACTTAGTTCATATATTTCAAATAATTATTTTCATAATCAAAAGTTATAATGATTATAAAAGAATAATGAAATCTAAAAAATAGATTTTTCCTGTTTTGTCTTCAATATCCTTTCTCTGCCAAGGAACAAACACTGCAAGTAGCAAGAATAGATATTTTATGCATATGATACAAAGTGTATTTCTTCTTTATGGGTACATTACCACTATAAATACATCAACAAACTATTGACTTCCTAAATAGGTAATTATAAATTACATTTCATTAATTTACACGGCACAATTAGATACCATTGCATCATAACAAAAGGGTAATGAAAAGAATGGCATTAAAAACTGACAACAGACACATTTAAATAAATTTGTTCAGAAGAAGTATAAGGTCGTGCTCGTGCAAGCTTACAGTCTGTCTATCTATTTATCATCTTCCCTATATATAATCTACCTTTTTTTGAGAAGGAGGCCAGTGAAGCAATCTATATCTGCTGCATTGTCCCTGTAATTCACCTAAATGGGCAACATTTAATATAATGATTCTCCCTTTTATGTTCTTGGCAGATGCTTCTTGGCATAAATCAGGAAGCATTGTCCGTGTCTGTGCTTGCTCTTGATGGAGCAGCCAATAGAAGTCCACAATGCAGAAGCACAGAGTGTTTCTCATTAACAATATTAAGAGGAGTCCAATAAGTCTAAGGTGGACATCATTTTATTACGTATATTAGTGTTATAAATGTACACTATATAGAAATTACTAGAAATTAGTCTTCTCCTTCATGTTTATGATGTTGCATGGTCTCCACAGCCCATTGATGACTGCCAAGTCTTTCTGCTTCCATTACTATAATCAAAGTGACAAAAGCAGAAATCTTCTATGGTTTGCTTATCTATTTTTACTAGCACTTTCAGCCTTGATGTTCATACCTGCCAGTCAGGAGTTCATACATTAAGATTCCCAGTGACCAGTAGTCTGCTGAAATGTCGTGACCTTTGTTCAGGATGATCTCTGGAGCAACATATTCCGGGGTTCCACAGAAAGTCCATGTTTTTTTACCGAAGCCTATTTTCTTTGCAAAGCCAAAGTCAACCTATGACGAAAAAGGAATTTCAGCAAAGCAGAATCTGGAGAAAATATTTTGCATTGTGCTCAGCTACAAAGTCAAACTAATACTACGCACCAACACTTCAGACATTAACCCTTCCAAAACCAGAAGCTATAGAAAGTACGGTGTAATCAAGAATGAAAGACGCACCAGTTAGCCACTGGTAAGTGAAATCTCAAAAATGTTGCTAAAAATATTTTACCGAAGTCAGCTAAAATAGGAAATTTACATAATTAACCCTTAAGATCCACTATAGTATTTATGAGACAGTGTAATTATATTTAAGGCAATAAACGCATTGACAAGTCTGTCCATTGCCCTTAATATAGCCCGTACTATGCCTAATTACTACATATTTCATGTTGAAAAATAGTTAATGATTATGATATACTATTTTACTGTTTAAAATGGTTTCATTTAGATCTTTTTAAGGGATAAAATTGGTTGTTATTCACTCACCAGCTTTGCATAACCTCTGTGATCCAGAATTAGGTTCTCTGGCTTGAGATCCCTATATATAATTCCCTTGGAATGCAGATAAGCAAAGGCCTCAACTACACATGCGGTATAAAATCTTGTTGTAGAATCTTCAAATGATCCTCTGCAACGAACAACAAGAAAAAGTTATATTCTCAGATATATGTATTGTAAGGATCATATTTGCAGTCTCAAAATGAGCTTTCCATTCAACATGATCACTGTTGAATGACCTTAGTACACACTGGTTATCTAAGGCATAAATATGAATTGATACAATGATATAAATTATATTTGCATTGATTACTATGTAATGATAAACAAAACTATGCAACAAACAAGAATACAATAAGAGTGTATGCCACACGTCAGCATGCAATGCACCTTACTGACTTTATATGATTTATAATTTTGTCCACTACTATGTAAGTGTATTAGTTCTTGAACTATTTATTAACAATACCTTGCTCTCTAATTGTAAACATGATATCATTATAAATTAAGGGCCATTGTCATGAAAAAAATTACTTCATACTTTAGTTATAGAGACAAATATAAGACATAGGAATTATGTATCGAAAGTTATTATAAAAAAAGATAAGGAGATTTGAAGAATCTCAAGATCTATATTTATAGAAAAAGTATTTAACATTTATGTTTAATGGGATAGTCAATAATATCAATATAGGCATAGACAGCTTCAATGACTTTATGTCTGTATTCTTTATACATATTTGAGCTTTTAAGTTTATTCTTTAATATCTAAATAAGGACGGCTGACATGGCCAAACCGATCCAAGAGATAAGTCTATAGTCAAAGGTCATATCTTTTCTTGGGTCAAGACAGATCAAAATATAGAGTCTAATAAGTTGTTGGTCCTGAAAACATATGCAAAACTACATGCTGACCCAGGAGAAGGTATCACATTCTACTAGAGACACCATCATCATCTTCTTTTATGTCTGAACAGATTACGTAGTAATGTGTAATTAAACACATTTGATTATCTTAACTCCCACTGGACACAAATTGTACTATTATGCAGTTTTCATGGCTGTAAGTCACATCCTTGCTTAACATGCTGGGAATAAAGGACATATGGTGGTATATTGTTATAAAAATATGTATACATCTTCAAAATACTGTTCCAGATGTTTTAAGTATAACACAATCATTGACAGATAACACAATCATTGACAGATGACAAATCTGGATGTCAGCTTCCATTTTATATGTATAATATATATATATATATATATATATATATATTCATAAGCAACATTTGGTGTCCATGGTGGTCCAGTCTGGCACCATAAAGTTATGAATGAGCTGGTTATGAAGTCAAAGCCAGCACATGCATCCATTTCTACAGCCTGGACACTGAAAGCACAGAGGAAAAGTGACCTCCACCTCTCAGATAGACCATCTGGAATATGCCGGCTGTGCAACTGAGTTTATCACAACCAATGAAAGACAGTGTCTCTCAAAGAACTCCACAAAAGTGATCAATATTGTTGACAGTAGACAAAATCACAGAATTGTGATATAAAATATCCTAACAAAATAGATAAATCACTATATTTAATGGCTTGGTTCCGATGTGGCTAGAGTGACAAACTCATAAAATATTAGGCATGAATTGAATACCAATGATTAAGATGAGACAAGTACCGAGGGGGTGTTAAAAAATGCATAATGGACACATATAAGTTAAGTATGTATGAATCAACCATTATGTACACAGGTGTTCCGAGAAAAAACCATTCCATTGATGGTAGTTTTAAATAATTGTTTTCAGTTCTATTAAAAACACAGCACAATGATGGCCCAAGGGGTTTAGAACGTTGGAACGTAGATTGGCTTATGTACATATTGGTAGTAAGACACAGCTACAATATACATAATAGAATAGAATTCATACTTATACACAGTTTGAGAAACTCCTGGTGTTGCTTTGCTGTTGAAATGCAAAGAAAATTACCAGTGAAAATAGTATTATTATATATGAGATATTTTAAAACAGGGTGTAAGGAATCTTTCAACAACCATGCAAAGCTGTTATTTACGATGGAGGAGGCCACAGGTAGCTTTCCAGCTGTTGAAGATCTGCAATTTCCATCATTTTAACCCAAAGATTTTTTGGACCGAAGATCGTACGAGTTGTTATTTAGCAACAGTTGTCAGATTAAACCTCAGGGTCACCTGACAGGACTTTTCGCCAACAAAAACAGCTAGAGGACCACCTTTGCCTCGCTGGTCGTTTGACAATTGCTCAAAGGTGGTTAAACGTATCAGAGCAGCAGGAAGATGATGAAACAACAACCATGCTTCTGTGTAATTACTTTGCATTTTGTAAATGGTTTCATTACCAAGTCTTTTGCAAGTAAATCGAGGAAAATACTGATCTTAGTTTAACTAATTAGATTAGGCGTCTTGAGTAAGTGAACACAGCAGGCGACATACATTCTTTGAAGTGTGCCAGGACATGCAGCATATGTTGAATTACGTAACCCAATTATGTTGAGGTATTTGTTAAAGTTACAAAACTTAGTGCAACAGATGTGGTTAGCAAAAGAAAAAAAAATAATAATACAGAGGTGCTGTACTTTCAAGCTTTTGGGTATCCATGATGATATAAAATCATAGGGAGGATGCTCAAATTGCAACATTATAGTTTTGGAATTTTAGCATGTATAGACGAGACATGCTATTTATTTAATCAAGCTTCCTGTAGTTAAGAAATGTTTAGTTATTAACCAGGGATGACTGTACGCCATTGGGAACACTAGCCAAAAACATACAGGACAAGTTATTTCTTAACCCAAGTGATGGGCATAGCTATATATAGTTAAAGGAATCTAATATATATATAGTGTGTATTCCAAAACAAATGGGCTAATTCAATAAATGAGATATTAAGTTAAATAGTGTATTATTAATAGTGAATTTTCACTACCATGCAAGCAATTTTGACTTAAAGGGAAACTGTAACCAGTAAGGTTTTCAGAATCATCAAAAAAAAAATTTATTTAAAAAATACTTTGTTTTTTTATTTTTTTTAGTTTAAAACGAAGGGACTATTTTACCTAATGGAAACTAAGACTGGTAATGCACTGTGGCACAAGTAGCATAATAACTAATATGCAGTTCTAAAGGCCTCTCTGCTTCTTCCGGACACTGCAATTATTAATCAACTGTTACCAAAGAGGAACATTAACACACGTGGATAGATGACTTAATGGGGAAGAATAAGAGCTAAGCTAAATGGGTAGGCGAAATATCTAATGAGAATATGTTTCCAACATTTGCCAATAGCAGCTTTGGAGGCAGAGGACAGCATTCGATTGTGAAATGTAATACATTTATTTAACAATATGTGAAATAACAATTTCAGGCACAACTGATAGCAAGAAACATCCAAATTTAAAAATATTATTTGGTAATATGTTTCCCATGTATTCGTATTTGGAGCAAAAATAAGCAGGTTCCTTTTCATTCACGTTTTACAGAATATGTTTGTTTGAGGTGGTTGTTACTTGTAATACTGTGAAGGAGTTAGTGAATATAGGAAATGTTTGAAAATCTTTCATCACTGAGACGCAGTTAGTACCCAACTAGGCACTGTGAGGAAAGACTATTTTGAAGAAGTCTTTGGAATTCCCTCCAAAAGAGGAAAATGTTTACAATAACTGAAAGACTAGCTCAGCCAAGAATAGATAGCACTTAAGTAGCTTGCCCTACCCTGAGTGCCTACTCAGGAGAGCTTCAACTTTTAGCTCGCTGCTTCCTTGTCGGTGTGTCTAGAGCACCACAGTCACAAGGCTCATGAAGAACATAATGGACATCAGGGGTTGTTTATTCAGGGCCTTTGTTAATGGGCAGGAATAGACTGATACGCTGTCAGATATCTTTTCTTTATTGGCACAAGTGAATTAAGATTTGGCACCCTCCAGACCAGGGGGTTCACTGTAGGGAAAGCCATTTAATGCATTACCCGTTCTGCTGAACTAGACTTTTTTTTTTTTTTGTACACAATTTATACATATAACCAAAAGGTAGATTTAATTCAATTCAATAATGTAGTATCCATGTGGTGAATTTCATAATGGTAGGTATATTGGTCATTAGATAAAATCAATATCTAATGTCAGTGTAGATAAGTGTACTAAAATATCCGTATACTTTCTTTTGTCAGGATATGAAAACTGTATCACTATGCTTTTAATCAACTTATTCAAGGCTAATTCTGACAAAACTACCTCTTTAAGTACGAATGCCTTCATGCATTTGATATTTTCTGTTATAGCATTTGTCTGTCAATCTATACCCACTATGTTAAGGCTTTGGAGATGTAAGTTATGTTGTTCTGACAGCATACAACATCGGAATTTCTACTATAGAAACATTCTACAGAATAATGCCTATAGCCGTGACAATTAATACATATATACAATAATACATAATACATAATATACAATATATACACATTAAAGACATGTATTTGTAATCATATTGTAAATTTTATACAGAAAGAAAATCAAATGTTATGAAATAATTTGTAGGTATCTTTCCTTCTTACCTGTCCCTGAGAATAGTCCAAAGTTCACCACCTAGACAGGCCTCCATCAACATGTATAAGTACTTGCTGTCCTTGAATGTTCTATATAACCTGATATATGGGAAAATATATACACCTGTTTCAGATGTTGCTCTGTAACTTCATAAATATGACAGTGTGCACTACTCTCTGATATACAGCAGTGTAAAAAAGGGAGTAGAAAGAAAAAAGCAAAAGAAAAAAATATGTAGTGAAAAGAGAAATGGTAGGGAGATGAAAGAAAGAAAAATGGAAAGAGGTAGAAGAAAGGACAATAGAGAGAGGAAAGGGAGAAGAAATAAAGACTTAAAGAAATGAAAGAAAATATGAACAGCCTGATGTACCATTTTTTTCCTTAGCAAAATAGTTATCTCTTTCAACTTCTGATTTTGCTAATACGAAAATATTGTCACTTTAAAAATAAATGTTACAAAATAATTACAGTACTAAAGTGAGACTTCCAATAATGGATGAGAATTGGGTTCATTATGCTGTGGAAGTACTCGATGTAAAAAAAAGTTTATTTGTATTTCATCTGTATATTTTGTATTTCAGCTCACCTTACAATGAAGTCAGAATGAGCTCCTTGCATTATCTGCTTCTCTGATCGAATGTGCTCCTGCTGCCTGGTGTCCACTATGTGCCGTTTCTTAAGAATTTTCATTGCAAATGTCTTTGATTCTTCACTTTTCAATTGGACCTATGATGAGAAATATATATACACAATTAAAATACACATGCAAACACTTAGTATATGAAACTTAAAAAGGCAAGAAGGACCTGTAAACATAACATTATCATGAATAATCAAAGAGTTAAATAGTATACCACATTTCACTCTATATATGACAAGATTCACAGTCTGATTTACCTCCATTGAATTTTGCCCAACTGAAGCCTTTAGACTCCAACATAGATCTGGAGCTGGGCTTTACTCTTTTACATCCTAATTAATACTGGAAGTAGACAAACAAATGCAGCAAAAAAAACATACATGCAGCAATGTTTATTAAGGAGCAAAAGAAGTTGTAGCCAGGTCTACTGGCTATGGTTTTTTAGGCAAGACTAGATTTTCTTTTGATGCCCCCTTTGGCCATATGTGGAACTGCGCTCGTTTTACTGGGGAAAAGTTCCTCAATTTAGGAAGGCAGGATTTTTTTTGATACCATGATATATGTTGATCTGTCAAGACTGCTGTAGCTACTACAAAGGAGCCATTATAAAGGTTTTCCTATTAAGATGTTCTAAAATGCCTCTTTACACACCACACAAGTGTCCCTTTACAAGAGGGAACAGTCTCTCTTTGAGACCCTAACACATATGTCTTGCTTTTCTTCCTTAATATATAAACATGTGTTTGTAAATTCATTTGTTTAACTAAAAATATATTAACCTTCTCTTAAACCCTATACTCAACTATATACATAAGCACCAATCGATCAAAATGTCACATAAAATCTGTTTGTAAGTGCCCTTATTTGCCATTGGAAATAATGAAAGGTCTGTTTAATAGATTTCACCTAGTTGAAACAGTATTACCTAGTAATTAGACATCAATTCAAAGTTATTATGTAGAATAATGCTACATTGTGATTGATGACCAATATCAAGCTTTATATGGGAATTAGACAAATCCACAATAAAATCTATTGTGACACAAGTCGCAGACTTTTCTTATGTACAGAGATGTGAAAATGTTGGCACTTTGTACATAAATAATTTTTTTTTTTGGTGAGAACATTAAGCTGTCCATTTCACAGAATTTCTTGACACTGTAGAATGCTAGCCATGTAAACGAGCACATGTGTAAATTACCATAAAATACCATATGTACCGATATTACCAGTGGATATAGATGCATATGTATCCCTCTTATTAAAAATTGATCAATACTTTACATCTGGGTGAAATAATATCGTATTTCTGGAAAACAGGACATACTTGCAACATCTGACAGCAAGGCAAGCACTTAGTGCAGGGTTTTCCTCCTTTACTCAGATAACATTTGGCATTTAGTTTCGATGGCTCTGCATCTCTGCCATGCTGCAGCCAAGTCAAGGACAACCTTTGAACAGATTCTCAAACTAAATACAGATCAGCTAATTTATTTCCTAGAATGCTATTTCAGTTGAAGCCATTTATGAACATCTGTGAAGCATTTTAGTAGTAAATACAAGCTTTTATATATTTCAATATGTTGTTATTAACTTTATGGTGATCATTATGCGATACAAATGTGTAATATATGATGTCCATTTCTTGGAAATTCCCAGGGCTGACTCTTCCTGTCAAGATCCTTACAGAAAGCAGGAAGGCTGCAAAGCCAAGGTAAGGATTTTGGCAAGGAGAACATAGGAGTAAAGTTAGTTCCAAAGAGACTTCAAAGGAATGAAACTCCTGTCAGCTTCTACTACCTCTCTAGTTATGTCACTGCTCAGGGAAGTCAAACAGGTGATAAAACAGGGACAGTAGGGTTTGGGTTGATATCATGCCCCATCTTTTTTGTTAAATCCCCTTTAAGTGGGAAAAAGAACCTTCTGCCCCTCTCCTAAGTGCTTACCTTTCCGTATAGGAAGGGGACTTTTAACTGGTAGGCCTTTATTCCTAGACCGGCACATCAACATGTTCCATATCTCTTGTGCTGCTTTCTGCTTTGACGTCATCCACCAGGCTATGATGTCATATGCCGGCACTCTGCCTTGCAAAGTATTGAGCTGCATTTGGAAAATGCAGCATGCATGTATGTGTAGACAGCAGGTCTGCTTCTTTATGGCCTGATGGGAGGGAAATCTATGACCTTTCCAATTTACTGCGCCCTCTGTAAAGTAACGGCATCTGAGTGCACCCTGTCATCTATTATCAATTGAGTGCACTCAAGAAGTGGCACTCAAAATATAGGGCACTAGAAAAAATAGAAAACCTACCCTTGGCAATGACATGTTGGTTTTTAGTGATGTATATTTTCACATCTGACACTAGGCTTTTTCATGAAATTATCTCATATATCTGATTTATTGAAAAAAAGGCTAGAAGATGTCCAATGCTTTTTTCCTTAGTTGTTGGGAAACTCCCAAGTCGAAAGTCAAGATGCTTAATAAGCAAACATTAAGCAAATGTCATTTGACCCTGAGGATTTCCCTGGGGTTATGTCTTTAAAAATAGAAAGTCTGCTTCATCTTGAATTTCTTCGTTTAAGTCTACCCAAGGTTCTGCCCGGGACAAGATATTTCAGACCTAGACATATTATTCCCAGTAGTGACACCCACTGTGACTGTAATGTCGCCAAAACAAGAATTACCGTTAAGCTTGTCACTGGTATAGAAGCACACTGTTTTAAAGTTATTTTTAATTACACAACTTTCAGGGACAGTACCAGGTATTAAACCTTCTCCATCTGCTCCTAGAATTCTATAAATAGGATTATTGGGCAACCAAGAACAGCTAAGCTATATCTCTGTACCATTTCTTCAATGAATTGACCCTGACATATGTCAGCTTTTAACTCTTTAATAGCCCTCAACAAAGACTGTATTGTAGTAACTCGCTAATGCTGGCATAAAATAGTCTTAAAACCATTGCTTGTCAAGAGGTAAATATATTCTCAATCATTCTCAACCTGTATTCAAGTAGAAATGTCAATTAGGATCTACCAGTGAAAAGATGCCAGTTATGGTGATCAAGTATTATTACATCAAAAGAATTTGAAGATATACTCCTTGAGTGACTCAAACTGTTCAATCCCCCTGAGATTGGTGAAAGTCCTTGAGACTCAAGGTCAAGCAAAAAACAGACCTATTTGTAACCAGTGGTGTATTCTGGCCTAAGGCAACTAGACCTAGGGTGGCTGGTCCATGGGGGTGGCAGCAGTCGGCACAGTCCTCCGTTGTCTCCTTTCACACCAGAAGAAAGGATAGCTTCTTCTTAAGGTAGCTAAATATTAAATATTACTGAAGATACATTACTGAAAAGGATTCCTCTGTAAATGTGTTTACTAATGGCACAGGCCATAAAAGTAGTGGAATTCTTTTTTTCAATGCAAATAACATGGACTACCTTACACAAAGGTCAAGCTTAGGAACTTAGAATACTAAACCGCAACCTTGAAAAAGCAATCACACGATCTCTCCTGTTAAGATGTAAAAGCTACAGCTGGGATGATAAAAAGCACTTTTTCTCAGAGCTTTTGCATAACATGTGATCGTTATCCAGGTACTGTTACTTCTGCCCTCTCTGCCTCCCTGCTTATCCTGGTGACAGTAACTCTGTTTACAACACATGACATTGTTGAGCAGAGTTCCAGGCATTCTTAAACTGTCCTACATACCAGAAACTCCCCCTTCATACCATAAATGTTAACCCCGCAAGCGCCAAGCTGCTGAAATGTTCAAGAATATTAATACAGCCACAACAAAATAAGATGCATCTTTCAAGCCGACTTCAGAGACAAAGTTTTATTAAAAAAAATACATATCTGCGGTTGTATTGCATTCTGAGTAATAAAAATTAGTTTTGAAGCTTTCTGATTTAATTTAATAAAACATTCCACATTTAGAGATTAAAAAAGTTTCATTCTGCTATCACTTAGTTTTCAGTGCACAAATTATCTTAATTATTTTATTTGCTTATTGTTATGCTTATTATATTTTAGTTGTATTATTCCTATTTCTTGTCATTTGTTGATTGTTGCATTTAAGAACTACTTTTGATTGTTGGGCCTTTATTCTTTAATTAAACATACATTAGCATTTTGTTTAGATTCACTCTTAGCCCACAAATCCACAGAATGAAGTATAGAGAGACAAATTTTTGAATGGGTTAACATTTGAAAGCAAAACAAAAAATTGTTTATTGAAGAAAGCATTAGTTGGCATGTGAATTGAAACATCTTTACTTATACTTTTAAGATGAACTGTTGATTTTTATATTCTAGACAACCTGAGATATACAAAAGGCTTCCCCAAATAAGATTAGATTAGATGTGCCAGTTGGTTCTTTTCTGCATTCATAACTGATATACCTATGATGAAGGGCCAACTAAACAATACAGGGGGCCAGATCAACAGCTAGTGTAGGCGAATTTAATTGTGTTGGTTCTTCAAAGAACATTTTTAATTAGTAGAGCTGTAGAAAAAAGTTTCATGTCTCACCATAGCTGTATTTTACTGTAAAGTTTCTGTAAAAATGCTTGCAGGGCACTCTTTACCTATTTTATCAGATTGTCTTAATCTGCCAATTTGAGACTTGTCATACCCTCTGAATGTATGTACTGTAAAAAGCTGTGTGTAAAATGTTGATGCTATATGAATAAAATATAATAATAATTATAACCATGATAACAGGCAAAATTAAAATATAGCTAAAGTATTCAAGTTTGCAAGCATAATGTGTATTTAAATGGACCTTAAAGCCTCTTAAATATATATTATATTAAAAAGCATTGTTTATTCAGCTGTGCTCCTTCAAAATTTAAAAAATAAACCAAACGCCTGTTATTTGCAATGTGTAAGTATATACATTGTACTAAAAAAAGGAGCAATATGCCTTTCACCATAGTAAAAGTTTGTTTTCATAAATTATATAAAAAACTAGGGGTCCAATCAATTTGGAAAGTAATCACAATATTACATTTCCAACAGCTTTTACAGTGCAACATTTTATTTTGGCATTAAAAAGCCGAAACCCTTCAGAACACTACAAACAAAGCAAGGGATATTATAAAATATGTTTGTAAATTTTTTAAAAGTGTAATCGTAAAATCGTACATTTTATATTTTTAAAAACATTATATGAGATATGTATTTAGTGATTAGATGTATTAATAAATAATAACAATAATAGATCCTTATACCTTCACTGATGTATTAAATATACAATAAATCCTGCTTCTGTAAAATGTACCTGTGTGGCACAGTAACCTGAAATCATTTTAAATTTGCTATTTCCATGAGTAGGCAGCTATAGGTGAGAACACAGCTTTAGGATTGTTCTGCTTTTAATA
>VKOC01001557.1:0-104890 GCA_009364415.1 Spea multiplicata | reverse complement strand
ACATGAGTTAATGTGTGGATGAGTTGTCTGAATGAGGGAGAACATGAGTTAATGTGTGGATGAGTTGTCTGAATTAAAGTGTGAATTAGTGAGTGATTGTAAAAGTGTTTGTGTATCATAGATGTATAATTGTGGAAGGGCAAAGATGGTACTAGCAGGCCGGACTGTTTGGGGACAAAGTTGACTTGTGCTTGGCTATTTGGGGACAAAGATTGCAAATCTAATGTGTGTTATCTGGGTGCTGGTCAGGTTCTATGTGGACAGTGAGGACACCAGGGCTGACTTTGGGGTGTGCAACCTGTGATCTATGCCTGTAATTTAGGGGGTTTTAAATATACCTTTAATGCCATGTTTTTTTGTGAATTGCAATTGATCTTGCCCTGCAAAGCTGGGTTTTTGTGTTATTCTGTAGATCCATAAGTGCTATGCTATGTTTCCATACATTATTTATGTATACCTGCAAATACAGGGTTAATGTCTTATTCAGTTGATTAATACCTGCAATGCTGTTTCCATGTATTTGATCTATACCTGCAATGCTACGTTTCATTATTTTATTGTATACCTGCAATACAGGATTTGTATGTCTGATTCTGTTTATTTGATATATACCTTCAGTGCTGAGATCACAAGTGAATTTCAATGGATCTGGGTTTGTGTGTTGATCTAAACCTGCTATCGGCAGCAGGGACGAATATTTATATATATATACGGGCAGCAGGGGCTAGTAAATGGGTTTTAGATACTTGGACAGGGGCGCAATTTCAGTGCTTGCCATAGGCGCTATTTTCAGTAGATACGCTTCTGGGTATAGATCAACGAAATATCATACAAACCCAGCCTTGCAGGTATAGACCAACTGAAAACTCAGCATTGAAGGTATAGATCATGTAAATAATACGTGGAAACCCTAAATTGCAGACATAGATCACAGACCACACCCCAAACACCTGCCCAGCACTCAGACTGCACACATATGACTTGCCATCTTTTTTCCCAAACACAGTTAAAATAAAATAAAATGTTTAATAGGTTAAAATAATAATTACGTATTTCTTATAGATGTTTATGGATGCAGTGTTTGTATGCAAACATTTATTGTGTATAATTCACTGTGCAATGCTGGCCTCCTATAGCCACTCTCTGACCATGACCAGATTTAGTCAGGTCCATTGAATCAAACTCAATATTCCTGTGTGAAGTAGAGTACTTACTGACCTCCCTATTGCATCTGGTGGACCCCAAGCCAGATCTTTATCCAGCTGCTGGTGGAGCTCCTCTACTGCCCTCTAGTAGGGAATCAGCAGGTTTGCATGTGAGTGCGCATATGAAATAGATCCCTCTCAAAGGCACTGCTACCCAATTACCTAGCACACTAAATTACCAATTACCTAGCACACTAAATTACCAATTACCTAGCACACTAAATTACCCATAGTAAGTGTTTTGGAAACTTTGCCAATTGCACACTTGTTGTGCTTTTACTGTGTCACAACTCAACATCCTAGTTCCGCTGGCCCTTTTACGTGGTTGCCTTTTACTTCGACTACTGACCCCAACCTGTCTGTGACATGACTATTATTATTATTATGATGAAGTGTTATTTACTGCCATTTTAGTCATCCTTGACACTTTCAAAATTATAATCTGTGCTATAGTTAATCTCAGACCCCATCCTCATTAGGGCCACGCAATTGATATTTTACTAGTCCAGGAAGAGGATGATTGTCACACTTCATTTAGTAATGGCCATTTTATGCATTGTACATTGGCATTGGCATTTCCCATGGTCTATAATTAATTCTTCCTTGTGGTCTACTTGTTCCTGATTTATATAACAGTGATGACTTTGTTTTCATAGGAAATTCAATTTGCACAGCACAACTGCTATACCTTTTAAATGTTGAGGTGTCAGGTGCTCCCTAACACATTAAAATACCGGTAAATGTACAAAATTAGCTTTTCATTCAAAAACGAAAACATTTTAAATGACCTCAACCGTTTGAACGGTATAAGAAGATACTTTTTTGTAATTCTCCTGACCATTTGATTATTTTATACACATAGGCAAATGTAGTATTCCATTGCACAAGCATTGACGTGTACATATTTAGTCCCCTTAAAGTTGAATGTAAGCCTTGGCAATAATGTGCCAGCATACTGTGGAACAATTTGTAATATCTCAACAAACACAAATAATTTTTGATGATTGGTTGATATAACAATAGATATTTAACAAGCAAATACACCAACACTGCAAAAATTTAGAAATGATTAACTTATCGTTACAAAACCAAAGCCCCCAGACACTTTGAACACAGCTTGGCTTTACATTGGTTTACATGTCAGTGACTGTGTGTCTTTCTACGGTTAATACATGAAGCCTTTTAAGCATAATCTGAGGTTTTGAGTGAAAAGTGGAAATTTACTATAACCCAAATAGTAAAAAAAGCATTTCTACAACAAAAAAAATCTAAACTCTAGCCACCGGGAGGGACGGGGGGGAACAGATCCTAAAAGAATTCCTCTGAAGTTGTGGACAAGATGGCAGCTTTTGCTCAGTATGGAAAAGGTGCTTGCTGGAGAATCTGCCTGTCTTAGTCTGAAAGGAGCAGTAACTACCAACTAGAATAATTTCCCACCCTGAAATCTCACCCTGTGTCCCTGAATAGAAAATATGTACCAAAATATTATAAGTGTACAGCTATGTGGCAAACCCATGGACAGCTTCAAGTGCATGGATGTAAGCTGGTGGAGCCCCATTCACAGCAGCAGCAGCAGCTTAAGGTGCCAGGATGTGAGGTGGAGGAGCCCCATCGCAAGCAGCAATATATAGAAACAGGGACACGAGGTGGTAGAGCCCCATCACCAGTGGAATTTTAAGGCGCAGGGATGAAGAGTCTGCTATATTGCTTTCTGCTCCTGAACAGTGCTGCTGTCTAGAAGCTTTGTCAGACCATCCCTGGTGGACCTAAAATGGACCATTAACATGATTACCTGGGATACAGGCTAAAAAAACCCCTGGTTCCTGTGACAGACCTCCTTTGTAGAAGGCGTCTCTTGATTATGCAGCCTGGAAAAACTGTACACAAGTGGTTGCTTTGGTGCTGCCAATAATGGCCTGTACTGCAAATTAATTTTGTAACTGATTTCTTATCCACAGTGCACAAGCTGTTTATCATATCACAGACGGATTAACTTGAAACATTGGCACCTTTGTTTTATCGGGCTCCATAATTACAACTGCGCGTAATTGGCACTAGTGAGACACAAGAAGTAAGATCCACAGGAAGAAATTTACAAGGAAAGGTAGGCCCCTCAACACAGCTTGGGTGGAGGGGCAATATCTTGTGTTATGACTCTGGAATGACCTTTATCCCTAGTCCACCGCTAATAACCATTTAACCCATTGAGCTGAAACAAAAGCTATTGCTTAATGGTTAAAGAGAATAGCTTGCTTTTTGTGATGTGTAATTCTGTATGTACCTGTTGTGAGAGCCTAGAATGGTATTGTGCCCACCAGCAGAACCTTAGGGGAGCATGCTTTCAAGTTGCACTTGTGCTGTGAGCACTTGTTATGACTTGTGAACATTTATAGTTGGCAACCACATCAATGGAATGCTAATGTTCCATTTAATTAAATAGCACAATGTTGAAACTGATTAAGCAAATTAAATGATGACTTCATTTTTTTGAACTTGGAAAGTGCTTTGTTGTTCGGCTGCAACCAATTATTTCCCATTGGAGTAAAGAGAGAAGGTTGGTGCCAGACAAAATATACATGAGCCAGAGCACAGTTTAGGTAAATGCTTGTTACTTATATGAAACAAACCTAGCATATCGAATTATATATGCTTCTTGTTGGCTCTGAAAGATCATTATTTCAAGAGGCTAAATATGCACAAAACACTTGGGTATATTAACAAACTGTACTTATTATAGCCAATGCTTAAAAGTAGATGTGCAATCTGACAAAGATTATATTGATGTGTGATTATATTAAGTCATTTGAGTCTCAAAAATAAAGTGTAAGGGTATGTTATTCTAAGTGGAATAAATATACAGCTTGTTACTGGGTGCCATTATTTTATATGGAAATCATATGCCGCAAACCTTCATTTGCCCTATAGTTTTCAGTCTCTATATAGACAAACACTTTCCGTATAATGGGTCATACTGAAGAGCTCCGTGAATTTAAACGTGGCTCTGTCATTTTGTAAAGTTTCTCTGCTGATAGATATGCCCCGGCCCACTGCAAGTGCTATTATCGTGAAGTGGAAAAGTCTTGGAGTAACAACAGCTCAGCCAAAAAATTGTAGACCACGCACACTCACAGAGTGGGGCTGCTGAGGTGCCTGTTCTTTGCAGCATCACCCACTCCAAACTTCCTCTGGAAGCAACATCAGCCCAAGCACTGTGCAGCAGAAGCTTCATGGGATGGGTTTCCATGGACAAGCAGCTGCACAAAATCCCAAGATCACTATGGGGTAATGTCAAGCGTTGCCTAGAGAGTTGTAAGGCACACCACCACTGGACTCTGGAGCAATGGAAAGATCTTCTGTGGCGTGATGAATTAGGCTTCACTATCTGGAAGGCTGATGGATGAATCTGGGTTGGTGATGCCAGGACAACATTACCTACCTAAATGCGCAATGTCTACTGTAAAGTTTGATGATTGAGGGATAATGAACTGGCGCTCTTTTTACAGGGTTTGGGCTTGACTCTTTAGTTCCATCTAAGGGTAATAGCATACAAAGACATTTTACACAATTATATGCTTCCAACTTTGTAGCACCAGTTTGGGGAAGGCCTTTTTCCTGTTCCAGCATGACTGTGCCCCTGTGCACAAAGCAAGATTGTACTGTCTTCCAATCATTATCATTCCTTTTTTTCGTAATATGTAATACGCTTTTGTTGGGTACACGTGATTGTCTATTTTCTGTCTTTTCTTTGTGTTTGCTGGATGTACTGTATTATCTGACACTTAGGAACAGTACCTCCATGATTTTGTATGACTGCCATTTCCATGTATAGTTTATTCCTGACAAATAATAGGTTCAGTAATATAATCCATATGGGAAACAAATTACATATGTGTGATATATATAATAGTGTGTAATATTTGCTGATTATGATTGTTCTGCCAAGAAATTGGTTGAGCATGTTGGTCCGTTTCCCATTGTATGTTATTGCAGCTTGCATTTTCCCCTGATCTTTGTTAAAGGGGAACCCACACCATATTTTTCCCCTTAGTAGGCCCACATAAATTATGTTGCGCTTAGGAAATATTGGCATTTTACTTTGTATGTGTGATTCTGAGCGCATTTCACAATCCAACTCTTGCTACACAAAATGGTCTCCAAAGCAAATTCCTCCTGATAATACTACATGAGTTATATGAGTGCTTTAAACATGGTGTTTATTGGATAACTGTTGAGCTCATGCACTGTGAATGCATGGTATATGTGCCATAAAGCTCTCCATGAGAGTAATTCTGAATAGACAATACATTCTCTCTTTATTTTACCCTTTTGTAGGACTATAGGGGTCACAGAGAACCAGGGACTGCTGCAACCCCTTTGAACTTCACATGTAATAGGGACAAAGTGTGACATCACAACTACACCCACTGGCGACATCAGTGTCACATTCTGTCCCAACAGTGTGGGTCAAAATGTTGGTGACCATGATGCACCTGCGTCAACTTAGTTCACTTGAAATCACCCCAACATGACAATGGAGACTGAGCATAAGATTTGATGCATAAACTAAAAAATAAAAACACAAAATTTTATTTCTGCACCTTTTGGCAAATATTTTGAATATAGCTTTATGGGCTGTTGATTATGATATTTTGATTTCCCTTTCTAATCATATTATTAGGACAAAATAAAGTAACTGTGGATTGTCAAATTATACAAATCATGTATGGGCTTTGTTTATTATTATTTCAACTTAATTGGTAGGATAGGGCTAAGGATAAACACTTTGGAACACTATTTTGTCTTGGTAGATATTAAAAGACTTTACCTTACATTTAGTCAAGATGAAGCAAGGCAAAGTGGCATGGCAGTTTTATATTTCTCTAATGAAATTAGGCAGTGCTGATATCTTAAATCGTTTCCAAATGGCGAATGTAACTTTATGTAGCCCCATTACATGCAAAATGCGAGTGCTGAATTGAGTTCTCTGCTGTAGGTCTGGGTTTCTGTAACTTTATGGCAACCTGGTTATATTCACCAATCCCGGAGCTATTCCATTCCAAAGCTTATGAACATCTATAAACTGCGGACTTTACAGTCTCAGATGCTAACAGCTGGCCATGTGATGACAGTGACCAAAACAGGGAAGCAGTTCCTTATTTTAATAGTCATCGTTAAATTGTCCATATGGCCATTTTCCTTAGGAAGTAAATGAGAAATGCTGTGTATGAAAGAAAGCTGTGTACCATATCCTGCCTATAATTGCTATCCTTGATGACGAGTAAGGAGGTAAAAGCATACAATTGACTTTATTTTAGGGAATCATACTGGTATCAAAAATAAGTTAGGTAAAATTAGCATTATAGACTTTATAACATTTCCTGGTTGTTGGTCTGTTTCATCCGTCTAGTAACTGACAGATGGCTAAAATTGTTAGTCATATACTTTTTTTTGGTAAAGGTACTAAATCATAAACAATCATATCTCCGGTGAAAAGGATTCTGGCAAAAATGACTTCTCTCTTTGGCTTTGTGTGAATCCACACCACACAGGTTTATGACAGGTCATTTCAATATAGCTTGGAGGAGATGACACGTGAGAGAGGATACGTGATAGAAGCATTTAAAAACTTAAATTGATTTAACAAAGAACAGGAGGAAAGTTTATTTCAAAGGAGCAGAAAGGGTTACTTCATGGAATCATTGGTGGATAAATGGAACAGTCTCCCAGCTGAAGTGGTAGAGGCTAATACTATAAGTTCATTTCTTTTGATACCATAGTTAGATGATTAGCTGAAAATTCAGGATGAGAAATTTAGTAAAAGCTAGTAAAAATTAGAAAAAATACCTAATTTTTATATATTTTCCCTCTGAATCCTCACAAAATTAGGTAAAGTGATGAAAACCCCCCTCCAAGTTTATCAATTCAGGTGTCCTGATTTTAGAAATACCTAATTTATATAGATTTTCCATACTTTACCAGCACATATAGGGAACGTACTGTAAGGTGTACATTATTCGTGGCATTTTTACATTAGGTATGATGGGATTGCAACTCGAATTTTAAACAAATAAACCAAAAATACCCACAAAAGTATATATTTCTGTAAAGCAGACAACCCAGACTATCGTATCAGGGGTATTTGGGCATTCTTCATGCAAACATGAAAACTATTTGGCCACCAATCACTGTCGAATGTGGCCGCAGAAATTATTTCCTGTGCTTTTTTTTCCGCCAACACTGTGTTGTTTAGATCTTTTTGCACAGAGTATGTGTTACGGCAGAGAAACCCGGCCAAAATTGTTTAGCCGCCTCTCCTGATTACGGAAATACCCCACATCCTTAGTTTTTTTTCTTTCTAGAGGGCCATATCCATCCCTTACATATAGTACCCTATAGGGTAGTATTTTTATACTTATGGCTTAACGGGTTTGTGAACAGGGCAGGAGGGTTATACCTTTTAGATGTTGTGTTAGGGCAATTTTTTAATTTTATTATCATCTTTTTTTATGATAATTTTTTTAATTTTATCTTTTGTATTTTTTTTATTTAAAAAAAATACTGTTATCAGTGCAGTATGGTTAGAGGTCCGCACAATGACATCACAATGTTTTTTTATTATTATTTATTGCATTATTTTAGTGATTTTTTTTTCCTTTTTTTTTAAATCACTAACAATTTTTTTTTGTTTTTGTTTTGCTGATTCACTTTTCAGCATGGGAGAAGAGTGGGAAACATGGTTTCTCACTCTTCTCCCTGGGATCCCCCTGCACCGATCACACTGTAATCTCTATGCAAGACCCCACAGACTTGCATAGAGATCACAGTGTCTGTGCCTCATCGGAGCGATTGGAAATCCCAGCAGGGTCTAGACAGACCCTGTAGGGGATATCCTTTCCTCCGATGACCTTCCGGGTGATGTCAGCAGTAAATGGAACAGTTTTTTTTAAATTAAATTATGTTTAAATAAGGGCATTTTGTGTAAAAAGTACAAAATATGGAAGGGTGGAGCAGAGTCTGTGCTGCCTTCATTTATGAGTCCTTAAACCAACAAGAGAGAACAGGACATGAGAAAGCCCTTGGCTATTGTAGATGGTGGTTCACTTTTGTGGAAACATCTTCTTTTATATATATTGCGTCTTGACATTTCAAAACACTTTTTTTGTTTTTAGTAAGTTTAGTGACCCCCCCCCCCGAAAGGAGTTTTATCTCAAGGGCTAACACTTTGCACTATGGAAGTGAGAAAGTTGTAAGCAGACAAGTCCCTTGTGCATTCTCTTCATGCGGTTGTATATCTTGGACTATTTGCAGGGAAGCAAGGCTCGACAATGTTAAGTGGTGACCTGCCAGATGGATTTCCCTAACATTATTAACGTTTTAAAGTGTCTGTGTGAAATTTCAGGAATGTGCCTTCATCGCGTCCTTCCTGTTACTGTAAACATCTTTTTTTTTTAAAGTTTCCCTTTAAAACGTTTTACTATGATTTCAACAAGCGTGTTTCCAGATGTACATAATGTATTTTGTGTAACAGGTGTTGTTTGGGATCTCACCATATGAATGGCACCTTCGTAAGTAAGAAACCTTTATATGGTTATTACACTCTAATTATTAGACTAGGAAGCAAGACAAACTTTCTGTAGACAACATCTGTATAAACATAGAAAGGATGAACGCAGATGAAGGCTCTCCGTGGTGGCCTCTAAACATGTATTTTGTTATGTGCTATAAGTTTGAAAGATCCATACATGTGTCTTTTAGAAGCAACATGAAATTCCATTACATAATTAGTAATGACAGGGGTATATAGAGAGTTTTGTGTCTTTAACTGACATTTAATTGAATCAAAAACATCAGCTGATTACTAGACTTGGGCACGGGCCAACTCTTCGTGGGGGAACAAAATAGAACCGAACCTGTGTTCGGTTCGGGCGAATATTTGTATACATTCTTCGTGTTTGTTTTTTTTCTTAGTTTTTTGTAGAAGGGGTTAATACATGGTTAACGTGGTATGCACTACGCAGCAGCTTTGGTGCCAGGATTTTAATGGTCCATACAAGCAACTCTGTTGGTCACAGGAGGGGTCTCCTCTGCCATCAACCAAGAGCAAGTGCACTTCATGGGTTGATGGCAGACGAGCCCACTGCTGGCCACCAATAGAGTTGCTCGAACAGACTTGGCATCAACCAACTGTCGCTTGCACGGCCGGGAACTTGGCCTGTCTCCCCGCTCCAAGAGTTAAAGGTCTTTAACCCCTGACGGGGAACCTACGAATTTCTGCTCCCCTTTACCCCTGCGATGCTGCGTAAGATTATTTGTGTTGTGTGTCTTCGTATACGTTTTGCTGCCACCATGTTCGGTATTCGGGCTGAACAACGAAAACGCACCCTCCGTGTTCATTTTCATGTTCGCCTGAATATGAATGCACAAGTCTACTGATTACCTTTGTCAGGGGCCAACCAATAATCATCTTTGTCAGCATCAATCTGCAATCCCAGCCCTGTTTTTCTGCTCACTTACCCCTCAGGAAGCTGCCTTCTGACATTTGTCACATAGAAGTGCTCTTAATGCATTTTTCTCACCTACGATTAAGTAATATCAGCACGGAAGCCTGTTAGTCTGGCTACGATGACCAATTCATCTAATATGAATGTTTCCCTGTATACCTAGCGTGAAATTTTTAATATTCTAAATGCTTTGTAATAATGCATAAACCATTTATAAATCCCACTGTTTCATTCCCCCCAGCAACACATTTGTTTTTTTCCTATACACATATCCTACGTTACTGCAAGTTTTATGTTATTCCTTTTTTATATCTTGAAAAAGGTGACTTTCTTTCATGTTTATTAAATCCTTTAAAGGGGCACCCCCATTTTTACCCAGGTCGTACCTCCGTCATATTTGTTCCCAGTCAGTCCCTTGTTATGTGATATACTTGCTGCCATTGGCTGCTTCAAGCAGCCAATCAGTGGAGCAAAACATTGGACTATAGAGGATGTGGTGCACTACTGCTCTGGAGTTGCATCTTCTATAAAATGTAAGTTCTTTATTATATTTAAGGTTATTAAATGTATACTCACAGAGTGCTTAATAAACATTCTTTGTTGAGGATCCTACCTGGGATACTGGGGTGCCACTTTGTGTAGTGCAATCTAATGTATCACAAGTTCTTATCTATTAATTGCTACATGCATTGCAAGACAGGCTTGAATATGTAGCTATGTCTAAATTTAAATATGTTCCCTTTAGTCTTGTTTCCCTTCTGAGCCTGTAGCAAATTGTAAAGCCGCGTCATTGGGGTATATTGGAGCAAAATGATTACTGAATGACACTGACAACTCTTTAATTGCAAATATTTAGACATAAAGACTTTTCCATTTGTACTATTGGTAATTTAAATGAGATCACATTCTTTATTGGTTCAGTTTGTAAAATGTGCATTTTGTTTTTACAGTTTACACACTTTGTTAGGTTGCCAGTCCGTCTGGAAATGTATTCCGGACCATAACCATGAAATCTCTATATCTATATTACATTGTTTTAGGTGCTATTTTTGTGTAATTTGGCTAGGCTGTGATCAAGATATGCTATCCCTGAGGTACACCTCTTAATGAGACCTAGTGCCGGTGACAGCATGCTATTGAGGCCTGTGCTGACAGGCACCAATAGTGCAATTGGCCCTTGACTACACTCCTCGGACTTTCCATCTTAGGTCTATAAAAGCTATTTTATCGTTACTTTTTTCTTTATTGAAGAACACATTCTTGTACGGTGAAGAAACTCACCTATATGTTACATTTCCCTGCAAACTGACCACAGCAAACTTCCAAACCATTTCATGCTTTGGGCAGCAAATGTTTTGTCCAAATATCAGGCACTTTGGGAAGGAAAGGTGATTGAGCTTTTTATTTTCTTGGCATAAAGCTTTGTTTATCCAAATCCCAGACGCAGGGCTATACATATAATTTCCATATCACACCATGAGACTTTTCTTAAGACTTTAGGTTGAGTGCATCTTTCTGCATACAGTGGAAGTACAGTGTTTTATGATAGGATCCAGGTTTCTAGAATATTTTTTCATAATTATATATCACCTAGCACTAACAGTTCATAGTGATAGGTTGCTAAGTATGATGAAAGGTTGCATTCATTTTAGGAATAAGAAACTTTGGAAATTTAGCACTGAATATTTTATTTGACGTGATCATTTAGTAGGCAAGAATGGTTTGCTTTTAAAACTTCATGTATAGTGCTGTGAAAAGAGCATTGCCCTCCTTTCCGATTTCTTTTTTGCATATCTACCATACTTAAATGTTTCAGGTATTTAAATTAATTTTAATATTAGACAAATCTATCCTGGTTAAACACAAAATGCAGTTTTAAGTGATGATTTAAAGGTACATAACTATACCCGGTCTTATGTGAAAAAAGTAAATGCCACGCTTAGTAAATCAACCAGTTAACAAAATTTAATTGATAATTGGGTTCATTTTTATTAGACACACTCAGGCATAATTACTCCCAGTTCTGTCAAATCTAAAGAGACATTATCTACAAATGGAGAAGAACTGGAACGGTTGGGGAACCTTCCCAGAATTAGCCAACCTACCAAAATTCCTCCAAGAGCACATCAAAGACTCACCCAAAACTTTTGGGATAATATTCTGTAGAGTGATAAGTCAAAAATGTAACTTTTTGGAACACATGGGCCCCATGACATCTGGCGTAAAGCTAACACAGCATTCCACAATAGCAGGATCATACCAACATGGTGGTAGTGTGATGTTAGGGGGCGGCTTTGCTGCTTCAGGACCTGTGTGATTTGCCATAATTGATAGTGTCACTGTTTCGCTGGGCTATTCAGGAAGGTAGTCCCCGCAGAAGTTCTTCTGCCCAGACTACTGCTACCGAGAGGAGACTCTCAGCAGCCGCAGCCCAGGACTTGGATGATCCCAACAGCGGACTACCTCCCACCAGCTGGAGATAATCTCTGAGCAAAGGCAGCAAGGCGCAGCACCAGACAGAAACACTAAGCGGGTAGTCGGACGAGCCAGGGGTCTGATACACGGAGCAGGATAGTCGGACGAGCCAGGGGTCTGATACACGGAGCAGGATAGTCGGACGAGCCAGGGGTCAAAACCAGAAGAGCAAACGGGAAGTCAGGAAAGCCAAAGGTCAAATAACAAAGAACTAGCAGGAACGGATAACCAGAAACGTAATACCACAACAGGGTGCTTGTGAAAAGCACAGCCAGCTTTTTAAAACTGGCGCCTCTTCACAAGCCCCTCCCGGAGCAGGACCAAAACCACGCCCCCCAGCCGTCCATCATTCCTCCTGCAACGTGCGGCGTGCTCGGGAGGAGGACCGACGACTGGAGAGCGGGTAAGTACACAGGCTCCGGGAACTACGGTTCCCGGAGCCGAATCCTCCCCGTGTCTCACTCCCTCGGGCAGGGGATCGTCCGCTGTCCGGGGAGATGTTTTCCCGGGACCCGCGGACGACCCTCCGCCCGTTACTAACACCGCGAGCGGAGGAATGGCCGCCGTCCCGAACGGCCGGCGTGCGGGAACTGCGGCCAGCCCTCCTCCCGGCGGCGTCCGGAACCGGGATCGCAACAGATAGAACCATGAATTCTGCTCTCTACCAGAAAATCATGAAGGAGAATGCCGGACCATTAGTTCATGACCTAAAACTCTACCTTTGAATGGCTCAAAATAAACAAAATTAAAGTTTTGGAGTGGCCTGGTCAAGTCCTAAGTTGAATCTGATTGAGATGCCGCGGCATGATCTTAAAAGGCTATTCATACTTGAAAGCCTTCCAATGTGGCTGAACTAAAACAATTCTGCCAAGAAGAGAGGGCCACAATTCCTCCACAGCAATATAAGATTCATTGCCAGTTATAGCAAATATTGATTACAGTTATTGCAGCCAAGGGTGGCCCAACAGGTTTAGGGGGCAATTACTTTTAATCATATTGTATTTATATTAAAAATAGTTGGACAACTGTAGACATTTAAATGAGACAAATAAGCAAAAATAGTATATACACTGATCAGCTATAACATTATGACCACCTGGCTCATATTGTGGAGCTCCCTCTTTTGCCACCAAAACACAAAACTGAAAGAGGGTCTCAGTGCAAAACCTGTTGAGATTCTCTCTTCCAACAGGAGTCTGTTGTAGAAGCTTTACTGGCAAATTGAGTTTTTTCTTTATTAAATCACATTGTACACTTTAGTACTACAGTGTTATATTGCCTTGTGTAAAATAATATTTTATAATATTGAAAAG
Source organism: Spea multiplicata (assembly GCA_009364415.1). Classification (NCBI taxonomy): domain Eukaryota; kingdom Metazoa; phylum Chordata; class Amphibia; order Anura; family Pelobatidae; genus Spea; species Spea multiplicata. Next base: position 91,396 of record VKOC01001557.1, on the reverse strand, counting down.
ATGATGAAAATAATAAGAATATTCTTATCCTCTTATTTCTTACCCTTCTCACTCATCTTGTATGTAAGCCTAATACATATGATGTGACCTACGGTTATATATTGTCCCCGTAATATTGGTTCATGTGAACTTGTTCACGGGGTTGAGATTTTATTTGAATAACTACTATATTATTAATAGCTATCTGTACTGAGGTGAGTATAGATTCCTTTCCCTGCATGGTAAGAGACAACATAAAATGCTTTCCTCTTCCACAAGGGCAATCTCATATAAAATCCCAAAAAGCATCATTGTGATCCAGAAGGACCATATTTATAAAAACTGGAGCTATTGTTGGGGAAACATGAGCAATGAAAATGTTTTTTGATTCTTACAAAACACCCTAAGTAAATGAACATAGTCTGAGACAGAACGTAACTCTGGCATCTGGAGGTTGCCCCCTGCGCTTTCAAATGTTCTGGAAATGGAGAAAAAGAAGGTGCAGGGGCTTTGCAGCTGGAAAGTTCAGTTACCCCCTTTGCCCCTTTCAACTTATGGGGCTGTTCTTACAAAATCACATTTCATATAATACATGGGATTCACATGACAGTCCAAATGGTCACTTTACCATAACTTAGTGTCATGGTACTATTGCATGTGCCATGTTATATTTAGTGTATTTTTCTGGGTCACCCTAGCGTTTCAAACCTTGTATACACATGTTCACTAAGATCATTTGCCTAGAATTGTCTAAGTTATTTGGCCTAACACTGTTTCAAATTATGATTTAGTTATCATGGTCTGTGTCAGGGCCCTGTTGCTGGGTCAGGAGGGAGTCCATGTGCCTTGGGACTGTGCTCAAGACAGACAGGTGTTGCTGTTTCCAATTAGAGACAAGCTGTCTACCTTAGCTTTTGGCTCATCTGTAGATGCTAGGTTTAGGGCACCAAGAGGTGTGCCGACTGCAAGTGGGGTCTAAACCGAGTGCAGACTGCAGGTGGGGCCTGGAGTACATGGGATGATCCAGAAGAGAAGTCAAAGTCCACGCCAAATAGGTGAAAAATCCAAGTGCTCAAAAGCAAACACAGTACCAAGGGGCACAGCTAATTCAGAGTTCAAGGGTCAAATCCAAAATAACAAGCAGAAATATCAAAAGCCTCTGGATGCAAGTAGGGCCAGAAACAAATGCACTAGCCAAGAGTTAGGGACATGCCCAACAACATATAGGTCCATGATCATCTGGCAAGCCCCAGGTTAGGCAGAGCCAGGCATGCAACCAACAAGCCATAGGCATGGCATAGACAGGCCTGAAGCCAATGTCTATAGGGAGCCAGAGACCACCAACACTAAAGCCACCTGCTGGCCTAGTGGTTATATATAGTACCTACCAAAGGCAGATTGCTGGTTTAATCTCCAGTGGGGCCTGACAGTCTGTTTCTTTTGACATATCTGTAAAATTCCCCACAATATTTCAAGTAATATTTATACAGTCAATGTCCCTTACATTCTCTTTTCCAAAAATATCAAGCGGGAGCTTTACCAGAAGCTAATTTTTATTATTTTTTGGCTCCATTCATGACAAGCAGTTTACTACCTGTGAATGGAAATGTTTTTGGAACTGACTGCTGGGAATGATCACACCCAGAGCTGATTGTGAAGGATTTGTTTTGGTAAGAGATGTGTACATCATTAAAAGTATAGACCGAAAGCAATAAAAAGGACATCTTGCCAAATCAATAATTTTCATTTTGTTCCCCAACACAAAATGTTAAATCCATTCTTTACTTTTGTGTGGACAACACGTTTCAAGCTAGACTTGATTAATCACCATGGCTGGACAATTTTGCATAAATATGTTGGATAAAACTTTTAAAGATAATATACCAAAGGCACAACCAAGGAATATCCAAATGTACATTTTTTATTTTACTTAAAAGTTTAAGGAGATAAAATAAACAAGAATAATATATACACTGGGTTTTAACTAGCTGGATACCCCTGAGCTTTCTGTAAGCATGCCAGGATACCTTCTCATGCTATGTTCCTGATGCTAAGAAACTTTAGTCTTTTTTTCTAAGGTTATGATTGTAAGCTCTAGACATTTTGCTGAGCACATTTCTGTATCAGATATTGTAACTCAAGCAATTTATCACCATTTCAACAATGTCAATACCAGAGATGTTTCTGTTAAAATCAGGACATGAATGAACCAAGGCTTATTGGTAGCACCTGATTGGCCATTTATGCTCAACAAGAATGCAAACCATGACTGGACGGTTACTTTTTGTACTTGAAATGTTGACTCTGATTTGTTATACAGTTACGAAAAGAAGTATGTTAACCTTTACTTGGAATTCTGCATATATCGGTCATTACATTTGATCCAATCTCCAACTAAGTCACAAAAATAGACAAACATAGTCTGCTTTATCTAATAACACATACATTTTTACAGTGCAGAGTGGAAAAGGTATGTAAATCCAAAACTTATTGGAGCTAGGAGTCAGAAAACCTGGAGTCCAATCAATGAGACAAGATCAGAGGTGATGGCCAGAGCTGTTCTTCCCTATGAAAAAACACTCCCAGGGAGGGATGGTTTGGCACCCAAACAAAATGGCCGCATAGAAGAAAGCAGCACAGTGCAGAAAGAACTTGTCAGCTCTCAACCTGATGCGTTTCGTCCAAACGAGGACTTAATCGCAGGTCTCACACGTCTGATCCTAACAATACAAAAAGTACAAGTCGTAGATGGTTTTAAGAAATGGATTTAGTTATTTTAAGATCCACCGACAACAGCTCACCTTTCTTATACCCTCATCATAAATAAAAAGCTTCCTGACCTACAACTATTTGCACCTTTCATAGTCGCAGCACAGAAAACAAAAGTAACACCATTTCAAAAATCTTCTAGTTCATTAAAGCAAACCCGACAATAGTGCATCAATGCAACTTTCTTATTTTCTATTTTGGCACTGCTACCACAAACACGCTATATTTAGATGGGCTTCATTTTCTGAGCCACCATTTTTTTTTAATGACAGACTCCCTTTTATACATATTCGACATTGTTCCTTCGAATGAATGAATTTTTTTTTTTTTAATAACAAGCTCACTTGAAATAAATCCGTAGATGAGTTCATTTAATCGTTTCATTGGAAGTACAGTTCCTGTGGCTTGGTAATTATCTGACTGACACCAAGCTTGAGGTCACAGTAAAAAGCTGGGTTAACCATTGCGATTCCATTACCTGTGTGGGTTTTATACAAAGAAATCGCTTTGTCTGGAGTTAAAGATTAGCATTTTCCTAGACCGGATTAACTTTCAGTAGATTGGCACCTAAAGGAAGACCAGATAAACACATGCCAAGTGTAACGGTAATATTTTGTCAGTATCTGCCAGTTGGCAACAAGCACTGTAAAGTGAACCCTATCACAATGTGAAAGTAATACAGTTCTGTTCTTTACTACAAAGACTTTAGAAATGAGGTCGGCTCAAGATAAACCCAGCCCTTCTTAGGCTGTGGGGAGTTTTGATTACTTTTACTTAATTTCTCAATTCAGTTTTTTTTGTTAAATGTTAGCTTTGTTGATTATATGACTTTAAATATTTTTTTTTAATTCTTTTTTTTTTATCTTGTTTGTTGTGATCTCCATTCAATTTTATAATGCTGACGCTAAGATACATATCAGACATTTATCTTCCTAATGTTCATTAAACATGTACATGTATAGGCTAATGGTTAAATCATTACTATCTTTTCTATATCTAAACCTGCAGTACTGCATGAGTCCACTGGATTTATACATCTACCTGCATACATATTCATATATCCTTCGGAGTGAACTGTGATATGTATTTTCAAGCGTTTAAAGCTTAACTCTTTACTTAGATTAACAAAATACGTGTTGATTTTATTTTGCAATTAAATGTATCTTTATTGAAAATATCTGTTATATTTTTTGTGTGTTTTAGTTTGTCCTGTGTGTAAAATCATTAATATTTTTCATACTGCCATTTTTTTAAATATATCACTGTGCTTGCCAAACCCGTATCACCAACACTTCGTTTTGAAAGAAATTTGGAATGGAATATGGAATGTTGGGAAATTATGGTTGTTGGAAAAAAAATCGCCCTCTGAAATGTTGTTCACCCTGTAGTCTTTTTCACTTGCTTGATATTTGGAAGATGGGTTTGCAGACTTATATGTGAGTGGGGAAACTGTTAAGACATGTGTGATACATTATACCAGGAGACATGTCAAGGGCTCATAAGAAAGCATTCATTATTCTTGTTGGCTTAAGCAAACAATCTAAACAAAAAGAAAGTGAGAAGTGAAAAGATCTTTCAATTGGGATCACAATGCATGACACAGACAATGGAACTAAGACAGAGTAGCAACATGTTAAAAGTAAGCAAAAAGAACATACTAAAAAATACTTAAAAGGATACCCATAATCATGTTTCCTTATTTTTATTTGAATTTGGAAAACTTCCCGTAACCCAAGTCGGGCTTTTTTCTTAAAGGTGTAGTTGAGTGTTGTAGTTGCTTCATGAATCAAAGGCTAAAAGTAAAGGTCATGCGTTAAGGTAAGGAAATTCAATATCCGTAACAGTCATATCTTTCCATATATCCAGGCTTGGTGTGGCGTAGCTGAAGTCTTGCTACAAGTAAGAAAGTAGATAGTAGTCAATGGCTCATAGATACCTTTGGAACAATGATCTGGAGATTTCATCAGTCCTTGTAAACAATTTAATAAAGTCTAGACTGGCAGTGGTGCAGAGTGAAGTATGAAACCGTTTGCATGGCATTCCAACATGATATACTGCTGCCATTTATCAATGTCAGTTTCATCGATTGTAGAAAACGTCTCGCATAATTTAAAATAAAAACAAAAAAAGCCACATATATAGTTACATGTTTGTGTCATAGTTTCTAATCCAGTAGTGTTTGTGCGCTGTTTTTTCTTTTTATAGTCTAGGGGGTACTTTTTGAAAAATAGAAAAAAAAATAGTTTGGACTGGAAATTAACTTTTATTTGGGGCACTTTTTATTTGCGTCCAAAATAAAGCTCCTTAAAAAATATTAATTTACTTTTAAGATGTTTCAACATTTAGAGGCAAAAACTGTGTCTCTGCTTTTCATGCTTTTTTCTAGGGACATTTAAATATTGGCATTGGGAGCAGGGAGAGATCACTTTTGCCCAGATCTGCTTCTTCTCAACTCCCAATGATCCATATTTAGGATAGACAGTCCCTCTTTGGAACCCACATTTTTCCTTCCCTCTTTCCTACCCTGATGACCCTTTTATCTAGACACTCGAAATACAGTAGGGTATCAGAGGGATCTGCAGCTAAAACTCTCAATAATGTGTATATAAACAGCTGGAAATGTGTTTTAAAACATGTAATAGTAAAAACAACATGCTTAATTCTCAATTAAAATTGTATACTTGATTACATAAATATAAATTTTTAGCTCACAATAAAACTACCTGTTTTCTGATAGCCCTATAAGTACAATTTTGAAGTATCTATAACAGATTCTTCTTGTGTCCCTCCTCAGTTACAAAAACGCTATTGATAAGTCATTATTATATAGCATATTATCTAACATGAAAATCATCTGTAAATTCCCACACTTACCTTGCGTTTAAGCACATTGACTAGATACAGAAACTCATCATCAGTAACAACATATTGCCTTCTTATTGGCAGCAACGTTGCGGTTTGCTAGCGGATCCAATTTACTTTTCTGAAGGTGTTCCGAGAACTTGTTTTGCATTATTTTCAAATGTGTTAAACTATGAAAAAGCGTTTTGCCAAATTAAAATTTTGGGATAATTACACCTTTCATAGATAGGAAGATTTATATATTATGTATTTAAATTAGGCTATGGCCTTTTAAAAGGTGTTTGGTGTTTTTTCCGTCTCATACAGGGGATGTTTGTCTGCATACTTTTAGGGGATTAACCTAAAAAGAAAGGTTTTACTACATTTTAATAAATATTTGTTTGCTTTTCCATTTTTTTTTTTATGATTTGCCTTAACACCTCAATAGTACCCAAAATAAAAAAAAATCACAGGCTTTCCCTGTTTTTGCAGACAAATAAAATGTGTGCATAAACTCTCTGGTTTTCTCTTAAAAATAAGTAAAAACAAAAAGTAAACTAAAAATTATATTGAAGTTTGGTGTCATGAAAAAGGCAACTGTGCAAACAAGTAGCACAACATAAAATAAATATATAATTACATGAATACCTGTTCTGTTCTTGTTCGCTTGAAGGGGTCTTTCAACTTTGAGTGTCATCTCCTCCTACTACACCTGAAGCATTTGTAGTCTCAGTTGTATGTCAGACTCTCTCCTGACCTGTTTGCCTACTTTTAGGATTTCCTGCCACCAAGGTTGACTGAGCCATTTGTCTCCATGGGAAACTTTTATTGGAATACTCATCACTTGCATGAAAGAATCTCACATCGAAGATGACACTGAGAATCCAACACTAAAAAGCCACCTAACATATACGTTCTTATATTTTTCAAAGTTTATAATTTTTATGGTACCCAGATTTATATTTTTCAGCTCAATCAAGTCAGGGTATTACATGCATTTTCCTTAATTTCTTATAATTCCTCAGTAACGGCTCAGGTGGAATCCTTCTGTCAGCCCATATCCATATCTGTGATCTTCCTAGGGCAGGACTCCTAGAGCTCTCCATCCACTGCTCCTTATAAGATGCATGAAGGTGGGTGGAGGAGGCAAGGTTAGCCCCAGGAAGAATGATGGCTGTATATCTTATTACGTTCATATTTTAATATTTAATAAACAAGAATTATAGATAATCTGGTATGTGGCACCTTTATGGCAGAAATAATTTTAACAGGCGTATGAATTGCACTAAAAGTTTATAATTGATTCAGACATCCTCTGTTTCCTTGGTGTGGCACGATTCAGCCCAGTGGCCCCAGTAACAAAAATATCCAAGCACGTATGTTCTATGTTCCTTAGCCAGTTCTGTTCAAAACACATTGACAAGGGATCAGACAGAGAACAAATGAAATGAGCACAGAAAGGATCTAATAGTCATACGAATGCTGTGTAATATCCCAGTGGCTACATGTGGAATTGCAACTAAAACACACAAAAAATCAGCTACTGGTCCCAAGATGTAGTTGATAACTTTGTTCTGACCACCAGCTTCCCTTTCAATTCTTCTGTTGTCACTACCAAATTATTTTGGGGCAATCAATTTTATTTATTTAAAGAGCCACAACTGGGTTTTTTTGCCTTCTTTTAGATCAACAGCAAGAAAGAAACAGATATGGGAAAGGCTGAACTTGATGGACGCATGTCTTTTTTCAGCCTAACTATGTAACTAAGGCTGATTGAAAATTCAGAGCAACATTTATTCTGATGAGAAATCAGATTTTGAAGTCAGTCCAACAATGTTAACAATAACAATAAACATATTGGTATCCTGCCTGGCCACTACTTTTTGAAAGTGTAGCTCGACATGGGGATGGTCCTTGAAACAACTAGTTAACACTGGGGCCACATCAGTATGAACTTGTTCAGGCTCATTAGCTGAGTAACCACTCTTTCTAGAATAAAATTCGATTGCCCCAAAATTAATTTCAAATTTCCTGGCGTAAACCCAAGCCGCTGATATGTACATGTAACCACAGCACAATGACTCAACTACGATTTTGTAAACCAAGTGAAAAAGAAAACTCCAAGAACAAAATGAGTAACCAATAAGTTATAATAATTTTTATTCATGTTAGAAATTCTATCAGTGTTCGAACATTAATATTTAGAGAGTTTGTACATTTTATTTCAAAGCCAGAAAAGTAAACCACACTAGATTACAAATGGAAACAAACATTTTGTATGGTGAAATTGTTAATGCTCGCTGAACTGGATTAACCCTTTCAAATAATGCAGTGATGGATAACCTCTGGCACAATAGCTGTTCTGCCCCACAGTCCTTCAATCCCCACCCTACCTTGAACGACAACAGCTAGAGTGATACATGTTAGCCATCACTGTACTAACAGAAGGTATCAACAAAACACAAATCGAGAAGTATCAGGTCAAACCATAATTATGGATCGGGTAAGCAAGGGTTAAGCAGCCTTTGGCTCTATTCATGTTGATCAACTACAACTCTCAAGATCATTGGAATGACAGCTCAACAGTCGGAAAGACAATGGCCGCCTAACTCTTGGTTAAATAATATTTTGTCCAATGTATTTTATAAAAGTGTGCACTGTAAGTTTAATGTCTCACAATGATATCAATACATATAAACTCTTTAAAAATATAATTCTGTCCAAAAGACTTGATGACTACTATATACACTACAAAAATAAATTTTCATATAAATAAATTATATGGCATACGTTTATCTTTGTAAATGAAATGACACAAAACCCACTCCTGCCGTGACCCAAAAAATAAGGCAGACAACGAGACCCAGTTTGAATATGTTTTTTTTTTGTTTTGTTTTGATTTTTTTTTTAAACTAAAAACACTATGAGTTCTTAATGTAAATGTTATATACTCTGTCCTATTTAACATTAGTAAGCATTCTATACAAATAAAAAAATATCATTAAAAGTAGAATGTAACTGTGATAGATGTTTCCCAATACAAAAACAAAAAAAAAATCCCTGCATTGTTTTGTTATAAACTGGCATGACAAATACTGTAAGAAAAACATTCTTATTATACAAAAATATAAATATTCAAAAAAAAACAAAAAAAACATTGCCAGATACGGAGTTCTCCATTTGTCAATGTGACTATAGGAGATATGATGTCTATACTGTGCAGAAGGCAGCAGACGCACTAACACTGGGAAAGGAAAGAATATTTGGCTGTCAGTGATTTTATAGGAATATCATAGGCAAGGTGGAGGAGAAAGAAGATTTAGAAATTAAAAAATGGAGACCTAAATAGCGTTTACTAGTTTTACCTAGGCCATAAAAAGCTACCTGTATGTCACATTAGCAGAATCGCAAACAAAAGAAGGCTTAATTTAAAAAAAAAACACTTTATGGCCTCATATAGTAAGTGGCAGTGAAGATCTGGTTATACATAATATTATCAAAGAGGCCTTTGATAAAGTGTTATATGGTAATTTCAACCAAACCAAAGAGAGTACCCCCCAAAAAACTAGGGTTCATTCTGCAACTGTATACGAAGACATGAAATAGGTGCTACTAGATACCGGCCCTTGCTTGCAGTTCTGTTAAGCATGAATATATCATCCTGATTCTAAACGTTCGTAAACCTGTTTCAGCAGTGCATTACGGTCATCTCACTGGGCAGAGCTATTCCACTTTGATTCAGTTTGTGCAGAGTCACTACACTCCCTTAATTTAAATTTTGGATAAAACTAGGCTGAGATTATTACTTATCCCATTTGTATTATTTTTTTTTTGCCTTCCTACTTTTACATTTTGTACATGGCAGAATGCAAAAAGAATAATACACAATAAAAGAAATGCCAGGAAAACCAATTTCCTTTCATTATATAGCTTGTGTCACTCTTAGCTTTTCACTCTGTATTAATAGTCTGTATTTACTACATGGCGAGCAAACCGGGCCCACTGTCTTTTATTCAGAAAAGGAGATTATTGCCTACATGGAGGACAGTGATCTGAACATAAAGGACGTTGTATAACAAATTCATTGTCGGAGAGGTTTGTAATGTGAAATAGCTTATACTGATAAGGAAAGACCGCTACATATTTCTTGGTAGGTTTTACCTCTTTTTTAAAAAAAAAATAAAAATACAAGTGCCTAGAGTATTTAGAGTATTCTCAGCTAATCGGTTTGTGACAAGAGGTCTCGCATCTCCCAGAAAGACATTTATACAGTATATCGATGTATAACACATATACATTTTAAAAAAAAGAAAATAAGTTTCAACATTTTCAGCATTAAATTAACAGCATTTAGGTGAACTCTGAGAAACAAAACATATCTATATGAATGTAACGCAGAAAGGGAGGTAGATTGGGGGGGAAACTATTTAGAAGTATTTGTATTAGCACCAACATATGCCAAAAAAAAAAATGATTAAATGATTTTCCACTGAGGTCGTCAAATTTGGAAGTGCTTTTGTTATGAAAATATATACTTTTAAAGAACTGCAGCCTCATATAGGGGGACGAATGACAGTTGTGAAGGTCGGCGGCGGCGGCAGCTTGCTTGCTAATGAGATTACGAGGCTCCTGATAGTAAGTGCTCAGTATGAACAGGGCCGGATTCTCAATAAGGCACACGAGCCGCTTGCTTAGGGGTCTCTTCTGTGGCAAAGACGGAGCGTAGCTCAACCAACCTCTGACAATGTTTTACCCACTTGTCGTCGTAGTCACCCCAACTAATATGTTATTGTTTCTTGTTTTGGACCCCATTTTTTGCCTATGTCCCACCTAGAAAGCCTTTCTTTTTTGCTCGTTGGCACCTCAAATGTAAATCCGGCCATGAGTACAGGGAGGATGCTGCACAGAGGGAGACACGATAACATGACACAAACGCACACATCTAAAATGGCACGTGACACATAAATCACAAATCTATGACATGGAAAGACATGGAAACTATGACAAGAAAGAGAACCTGCAAATAGCTTCACACACAGACAGACACCAGCTAACACAAAATTCTTCATATCTGCCCATTTGGAAGAAAAACTATTTATAAAATCACGCATAGCGTGTGTGAAAATTTCAGTAACATACTACCACAGGGTTGTGATATGAACATAAAAAAATCATTCAAACATGTACCTTTACACGTATAAAATAACACCTATCATATAAGCAATATTTGCATAGAATTATACAAGTAAATTATACAATATTTAAGCAGCAGAAAAAAATACACTGGATTTAATATCTAGATTAATCTTAAACTGTGGCAACAATCCTGTACATTTTGTAAAGAGGGCAAACATGTCTACCCCATCTGTTAAAAGGAGTAAAAAAAAATCTCCGACATTATACTAACTTTACACTTTTGTTTGTTTGTATATTACATATGTATACACCTTTTAAATATTTATAGCAATATTTAACACATTTTTACAAAATGTTACAGTAACAGTGAACTGTTTCTCCTGATGCAGCATATCCTTTCTTAGAAAACCTTCAGCAGCAATCATGAACCATTCTGGAAGTCCTGTCCCATCTTTGGCCATCAATGATTCGGGTGCATTCTCTGTAAAATAAAAGAGATACAAAGCCATTTTATTTATGACAAAAAAAACCAAAACCCTGATGCACCCATCACAGCTTTTACTATAACATTAACTTATTGAAGGGTAGTTGTTTCAGATCATTTAGTATTAGTAATGTTAACCACGGGGGATTGTTAACATGGCTGCTATAAACATAATTTGAGTTAATAGTGTTTTGAATCACAAAAAGTGAAGTGAGCTCCAGAGTAGGGCATTTCAATATTTCAATGACACACACTAATTATATATATATATATATATATATTTTGGAACACTTGGTGATCAATTTACCTTATTGTGAGCCATTTCCTTGTGTTCTTTCTTCGCATTCAACATCTTGAAGCTCTATCACTTCTACTTTAGAGTCCCTTCTCTCATAGCGCATATTAAAAGGCACATGGGGGTCCTCAAAAGGTCCCTGGTCATATTCATTGTAGCCACTGTAGAATGGGTGGCTACCATGAGCATTGTGGCTACACACAGAAGGGTGAACAGCAACAGTAACTGAAGCGGAGGCAGTCACAGTAGTAATGGGCTGGCAGTATGCTGGCACTGAAGTACCACTTGGAGCAAATGCAGTTTTTCTAATGTTTTGTGCATGGGATCTGTGCCCTGAGCGGTCCCTGGTATTAGAACCAGCATGTTCTTCAGTAGAAGATTCAAAAGCGTTCCTTCGAGGTCTGTAAGGAGGTGGCCGCGATGCTTCCCTTGAATCCCACCTCTGATTCCGGCTTGGGGGCCACTGTTGTTGGGGTCTAGATTCTGGGTGCGTCCTTGGATTTGACTGAAGATTCCTGCTGTCTGGTTGGACAACCTGAAGGTTAAAATATACTATTAGAACAAAAGGTCTACAAAAACAGGTATGGTCATGTCTTGAAAGATGCCATTCACAAGATGTGTTCGGTTACAGATCATATGTAAAACAGCACTTTAGTCGTAACATCAACCATCAGCATACAAAAAAATCAATAGGAATAACTTTATTTTTTAATTGTAACAACATGGTCTAGTCAGTGACTCTATTAATGGGATAAGATGTCACATTTAAACTAATATATGCATAATAGAGCATAACAGATTCCAGACAGATATAATGTAACCTGGATATAAAATACTATTTCTTACAGGCTTAAAAACCATTGTTGTTGCTTCTTCACTTTTGGTAAACACACTAACAACAATGCTAAAAAAAATATATACTCACGGTGGATCTAGGGAACACTGGATTTGCTGTTGCCTCCACAATAACTTGGTGGGGTGGAAGAGCAGAACCTTGATGTGCCTCATACTGATGCAGCTCCTCGCTGATTCCAGATACGGTGGTCTGGGAGCTGTATTCAGAGTCAGAAGAATCGTACCCATTCTGTGGTTGCCTCTGGAACACTGGGAACCTTACAATATTTGGCGGAGGATCTGGCATAGACAACCTGTCTCTTCCATTGGTTGGAGATACCTAAAAAGGCATACATATACATTTAATTAACTATCGTGCAATTAAATAAACACGAAACTGCTCTTTTTGTGTTATATATATATATATATATATATATAAAATCTGAGGTATGTAACAATGAAACAAGAATAAAATAATCTAAAATTACTGCAGACCCAGTAAATTACAATGCAAAATGAAATATGAAAACTTATTTCGACCCAAAGGTTTTAACAAATCACATTAAGATATTTTAAAATAACATTACTTTCATGTTTTAAGTAGGGACTGTTGTATATAAAAGAGCAACGGAAAAGCAAAAAAGCTAATGCGTTGCTCAGAATACTTCAGAACATTGTAATTGTACTTATTGTGTGCTTCATGATACCCCCTCGATATCTTTACTAACCTCAGGGCAAGGTCCAAAGAAAGACAGTAAAACAGGAAGCAGAACTAATCCATTTAGGACCCCAAGGAGAGTTAATATCGCCAGGACTGCAAAGAAGTACCTAAAGAAGAGCGTGATCCAAACATTATTTTAGCATCTTCGGTGATCAAATGAATAAAACAAAAACAGAGTAGGTAAATATTCACAAAATAAAACGCATGCACACACAATATAAAAACTACAAAACACGTCATGACAGGAGAAGGATATTAGTAACATTTTGGTTTTTACCTTAGCCGCTACATGCCACACATCAGTGTTAGTTAAAAGAAAAGAAAAATAGTTTATATGGTTAAACGTCGCACAGCCATTCACAGAAGTGTTACACAAGACACAAAATATGGAAGGAAAACTGGAAAAAAAAAAAAGGAAGGAATAGACCGAAAGCACAAATACAATACCAACCCCTCCCCTGCTTTCCCCATTAGCAGGGTCCCAAAAGATAGAAACAAATGACGAGAAGGTGGGGGTGGAGGGGAGAATTTAAACAATTTGGTATACAGGGGAATAAGGACCACTTCTAAGTGCCTAATCCACTGTGAAACGCTCGTGGAAATTTACCGCACAATCTCTCATTAAATCTCGAGTAGATCAGGTAAGGGGGGTTTTATGCCGTCTTTTAATGACTATTCACCTTCTAAAATTCTGTGTGTTTCAGTTTAAATAAAATTAAAAAAAAGAAACTGCACACCTTTTGGACGGGGGAACTACGTTTTTGTAAAAGAAATTGCTTTCCATTCTCTGTGCTTCAGCATTGTATAGAGAAAGGATTCCTACAATAGTGGGGCTGCATTGCAGGCTAATCTTTTGTTGGCCAATTTAGCATCTCTGAATACACTTGTTTTGAGCCAATTCAAAACATAAAGGCCTAAGTAACGAGCAAGAAGCAAAAAAAAGAAAATAATAATTATGATCAGGCTCATTTATGAACGCCATGTTGGCATTTGTGGAATATTCCTCAACTCATTATTTTAATAATTATATGTGCCACAGGTTAAAACGCTCTACCTGTCCATCTTAAACAACTCCCAGTTGGTGTGTACGTACGAACGTGGACACCCTAACAACCAGAGATGGACAAATGTATGCAAAGACAAGCTTGATATTTATAAAAGCCGGACAAAAACCTAAGAGCCATGGACTCCTAGCTCCAGCTAGATTTATCCCGCTAATACATAAAACTGAGATAGTTCTTAAGGAAACGTAACTACAAGATGTCCCTAGGAAAACTGTTCTCACTCCATAAATCATATGTAACAATGTAATAATTATAAGTGTATCTATTACAAAAGGGGTTAAGCACTCTTTGGTTCAATTTGAATGCTTGTTTTCATTTTTTTTAAAAAAAAGATTTCATATGAAATCACAAACATACAAATATTCCGGTTCCGTAAACATCTTGGAAAATCTTAGCTCCATTAGCACAATCAACAAGCCAATGTCTTCTTCAAATGTAAACCATGCAGAACTTTGGACTGGGATTTGTATCAACAATGGGCCCCAGAAACATTTGCATGTCATCCATCTAAGGTTAGAATAAACAACCAAATTATATTTCTGTCTGCTTCGCATATACAATGTTTATTAATTTGCTCCACTTTAGTAGAGCACATAGCTGAGCTAATCTTTATGCCTTTCCAAAAGTTTGGAACTCTTGGTAATCCCCTGGAACAATTCAATAACGTTTGATCACTCCACATCCACCCTGGATAAAATATGGATATATTATATATATATATATATATATATATGTGTTTTAAACAAGCCAATTTTTTCCAGACATATCAGGTAATCCTTTCAGAACAATAACACATTTTGTCAGATTTATTCCTGGCTTAGTAAGATGTTTTCAGGTTTCCTTCAAAAATCATCAACTTGCCCTTGACAATTAAGTTGAAATCACTAATATCACATGGGAACGGCAAATTTCCAAAATACTGGGGATTTTTCCCAGGCTTAACGTTGTCAGAAACACTAGAGACGTAATGTTCTTGCCACGCCATTTCTCAAGTTTTGTATACAGAACTTTTCCCGAATGTTAAAACATATAAAAATGAGTGTTCTAAAATCCACAGTCTGGTGCTGTAACCAGCAACGACTGGAAATCGTCATGTAAGTTATTTTCTCAATGGTTTGTCTATTTTAACTGGAACAATTTCGTCTGCCCATCCTCCATAGGGTTCTAAGCCTTCTTTCCAGGCTTATTTTCCCATTTTTGTCACAGCACTCGGCTACAATGAGCCAGTGTTACTACTAAGATTAGTCATTTCACAGAGCTCCACAGGTTGTTTGTAATAGAAAGGGATCTATTACGCTGCACTTATCAAATTCCCTTCAAAAGAAAACCTCCTCAGAGCTGACAAACTTACATTCTTAATTAAATCCACAAGACAACAGCCTTCCCTTTAAGGCCCTCTCTTAAGCGCCCAACGTCTTTTGGCTTCCTAAAATGAACACCAGTCATAATGTCCCCATTGTACGGCGCTGCGGAATATGATGCTCTATATAAATTAATGAATAATAATTATGTCCCAACACTGCATCGATTATTATTTATTTTTTCCTGCTACCCAGAAATGTTAATTTTTAGTAGTTTTTTTTAGCACAGATTACAGAAATAAATTGTACCCAATTCTTAGGTATCAATTTAAAAAAAGGTGTATACGAGTCAAAAAGACTCAAAAAGAGTGACCTATCTACTAAATATAATGTTGCTATATCTATTACCTGCAACTTGTAATGAGTTTCAGCACCCTCTATTTTTATATGTTTTTAAGCTGAGCCCTTTCACAATTTTTTTAAATTGTTAAAAAAAATAGGCTTAGCATTGTGTATGAACAAGGTAAGTCACACAAACCAGTAGTAATGTCAAACACTACACTGAGCAGATTCTTTATGGCAGAGTTAATGAAGTCCTGCATGTACAATGCAATGCTTTCCTTCATAGGCTTTCATTAGTCAGTGTCAGTATCCAAATATGAGTTTCTATTTATTTTCTTTACCAAAGGCTGTATGATAAAGGAGTCAGAGTGTTTGTCTAGTAGACCGGGCCAAGACTTTGCGAGAAGGAATACAATGAAGTATTTCTTACCTGACAATGAAATCAAACTCAGATCCAGCCAACATAAGAACGCCCAGGAGAGTAGAAACAGCCCCATCTAACACCGGAGCAAACATGTGTTCCAATGCAAGGACGGCTCTTTGATTCTTGTCTCCAATCGCAGTAAGAAATGCCTGTTGAGGATACTTATGGTGTTAAACACTTCCTCGAAAAAAGGGAAACTAGCAGAGAGAACAGCTAGTGTAGATCAAAAATCTAGTTTGCCTTAAATTGAGACACTGTCAGTAATCTAATGTGCTATTGCTATGGATACCAGTGCTATACCCGATATTAGTCTTTTAAATATTATACATGTACCATTTCTCACCTAATTAGGTCAAGTTATAATGATTAAATAGATACCATGCGGGCAACGTAGGTTTTTCTCCACGTAATATTCTTTATAAGCTTAAGAGGTACAATACATGGCTATACTTACCAGAGCTACGTGGACAGTGAATTCCACGCCAATGCCGACAGAGGCGATCAGGATTACTACTGGGACTGCGCTTAGCTTAATTCCGATGAGACCCATCATTCCAAAAAGCTCTACTGTCATGAGGGCTAACACCATAACCTATACCAAAAATGCAAAACGCAAATGTCAGATATCAAAATAATTGGATACTAAAAAACAAATCATTTTAAAGACAAATTGTATTTAGCAAGATGCATATATAATTAACTATTTCGATGACTTCTCAATTGAAAGCTTCTAACATAGGTTTCAAATAGTGCTGTACCTAAGGGTGGCAATGTAGTTTCTTCAACAACATATCAATACTGCACTTTGTATAGCATTTATGACAGTTCCATGTTCAGCCACAAGAGGGATTATAAATAATCCCGACCTTGTTTGCCCTCTTCCTTAGCTCATATAAAAGTGGATTATTGGGGTACAGAGATCAGTAAATTGCTGTAGAGTATGTATCGCAGATTTAGCTGAAGGAAATAAGCAAAGAAAGGGCACTAGGGCAAGAGAGGGAACACGTATGAAACAGGCTTTAAGAGACCAAAAGAGATCAAAACATAAGAGGGAGAAGATGGAAGAGAAGGAGAGGAAAAAAGCCTGGGAAAGAAAGAAAGAAAAGTAATCCAGTAAAGGGGCAGAAAAAAATAAACATATCAAACAGAGGAATATCAAGTTACAGAGAGGCCTCTTAGGTTTGATGGAACATGTTTGGAATTGATAAGAACAAATACATGGTTAGAAATGAGGCTCCTTCAAGAAATACAACATGCTATCAACGCAGCACTTTATAACACCACTTTGAATACGTTCCCATAAATAGTAAACTTTTACGGTTTTAACGGCAGATTTTTGAGCAGGGTTTTTATTGGAGCCATCTGCATGCTTTGGGTACCTCTCACCAGAAGCACTGTATGTGAGGCCTAGAAGAAACATCGTGTAAACTGAGCTTCCAGGCCTGGTGTGGAGGAAGGAACATTTCACTGGTTGTTATGGTGACTGCACATTTATACTACAGGAATTTGTCCATCTACAGCTGGTAACTGCATAGTTGGTCGCCTACAACCAACCATGAATTTTCACTCTGAAGTCTTCACTGAGAGGGCATTTTTTTTTTAAGAAAGCACAAGTAAAGTCTGTTCTTGGTCAGTGTAACCTTCTCATTCAACAATGTCATTTATATAGGGGAACAGAAGCTGGAGTGGGGGTTGTGAGAGGAATATAATCCTTGTGCAAATTCCGCAAAGGTTGATTGTTACACGCTAAATTCCAAGTCATCTAATTACACCCATTTATTAAAGTGTTGTGAAAAGCCAACGACAACATTAGCTGTCTAACTTTACAAGAGAAAATATCCATCTTATTCCCAGGGGATATTGCCGAAGCACTCATGATCCATTAAAACAATGTATGTCGGAAAAAGATATAATGAGGGTTGTGGATATGTCCGTTCTGAGGCAGTGTTGGCGGATCGGCTAAACCGCTTGACTGGTTGCTATGGTATGATTGCTTCACCCTTTTTATTTTTCTTCTTTATACATCATCTGCAAAGTGTTTGTGTACATTACAAAAAAAAGAGGGACAGAACTAAAATTTGTGGTCTCACTTTGTAGACTTTTAGAAAGATATGCTTGCTATTATCTTTGTTGGGCAACCACTCTGCATTTGGGGAGTTAAGTTTTCAACATGCGTATCATATAATACAGCTTACAATTTTCTGCATATGTGAATTTTAAAATATTCCACTTTTTCTGTTTATGAGAAATTTACAGTACAATCAGCATGATTGAACATGTAAAAAAAAAAAAGTGTGTTACAAGGGGTATAAATGATTACGTTTGTAAAGGTTTACTCTGTAGCTATGAACCCTCCCTCCTCTTCCCCTTCGAAGTCGAATAAACATATCATGAATGATGTAACATACTTTATTCCACCAGAGATCCAGACATAAACAAGCCTTGCTGGCTGTAGCAAGATCTATGCCAAAAGGAATTTAACTGCAACAAAGAACCTTATTAACTTACAATGATTCCAGCAGTCCAGGGGTTCAGGAGAAAAAGGGCACACACCAGAAACGTGCAGGCCAAAACCACGCTAATGGACAGCAGCAACCAATGACGGAGCCCAATGTACTGCTCCCAAAACAGGAACGGGTAGCCGTTTGGATAGCTTGACAACCCGAGGCTGGTGTAGTTGTTGCAAATGGCTCGAACTTTTTCGATGGCTTCCACAAAATCGGAAGTTTCACGTAGACCATTGAGGTAGAAAGGAAACTGGGCGTACTCGATGGGCTCAGCTGCACGAACTGCCGGGAGGAGAGGAGAAAAAGAACAAAGAATTAATAGATACCTAACGTATATGCTTTGGTTAGCGGGTTTTGGAAAGGGAAGACGTAGACTGAAAAATGAATGATAATACAAAGACATTGAAATTGGAATACTTTCAAAACACCTTTTGTGGGGGGGGGGATATAAAATTCGACCATTTGACTGGTCTTCAATTTTTAATGTTCAATTTTTTGAAATAACATTATCATGGTAGCCTTAGATTTTCCCCAAACAGTAATAAAAATAGCATGCAAATAACTAACACACACACACACACATTTATGTGCACACCAGCACTTGAGTTAAGCAAGTCTAGTTGTCTGTTCCAAGGCATGCTGGGTCACTCGGGTGACCTGCTAAACACGATTTGCATTATTATAATCTCAACTATAATTTTTTATTAAGACAAAGCTTGGCTGGCTGCCATGTGGCCCCAGGGTTCAGCTACGGTAAAGCACAATTTCCCTTTTTGCTTTTAATATCCAATTTTTTTTTTTGTTAGAGTTAAAAGAAATAACCTAGGTGTAATTAGCTATCAGATCGACCAGGGATTAACCTGCAAGAAGACAGAAAGTGTGCGTCTGCCAGCCACAATACCTTCGCTGCCAGAAAGGAGTAGCGGAGGTGCAAGGAATAAAGCTATGAGTAAAAGCTAAACAGAACAGGCATGGGAGCTGGAATTCTTTAGAACACAAGTATAAAAAGCACTCTTCCAACTTCCAAGCTTGGCGCACACAGCAGAGAACTTTTTTTATTTAGCTTCTTAAAACACACGGAATATGCTGAAATAAATATGCATAGGATATTCTACTTGTTAATTAGTATTGTTGGCTCTTTTAAAAAACTATTAAGAGTTTTATTAAAAAAAAAGCAGGTTTTTTTTTGTTCCACATAAAATGTAATCATAAAACGGTTGTCAGAAATAAAATACACCAGTGTTCGGAGAGTCGTTCTAGATCTGGGCAATGTCACTGAAAAGCAGAGCTGGTGTGGAGGAAACTGTTCGTAAACATTTTAAAGCCAGAGGCAAAATCCTACTTACTTGTCCTGGTATCCGGCATGTAGTCTGCTCTGTCGTGGACCCATTCTGGGGGATGAGGGCGGATATTGGCCTGGGAAGCCGCGTACGCTACAGGATCATTACTCACCCAGGCCGTTAAATAGATGTAGAAGGCATTAGGGTGAATGATCCCATCTGCGTCAACCAAGCGCTGTTTAGTTAACTGCCGAAGAAAAAGAAGTGAGAATTTAAAAACGCAGCCTCCATGTTTGTAGCCACCAGAACGTAAAAGCAAACGTGTGTGAAAAAAATATTTCAGAAGCTTTCAGTTCAGTTATTACAGTTTTAGTGTTTCTCCTGAACTTACATTCTAAATTATTTTATATATATTATATATATATATATATATATCGTAAGAACAACTCATAGCTAACCTTCCAGTTTCCCGAAGATCGGTTTTGTTGGAAGTATTTTGTGAATGGAGTTGTATTAGCGTCTTTCTAGGATTTTTGCCAAATGTATTCATGATCCAATTTCTCTTTTTTCCTTTTAAGACACAATTATGTCCCAAGCATTTTAAGGACCAACGTGGGGCCGATTCACATTTTAAGCAGATATCGATTAAACAATCTGATTGGGCTTTATTTATTTATTTTTAACACAGGCACACAGTCTGCCAGTAGTGGATATCATTGCCCCAAGCCTAGAGTGATGTAGCTTTTGTGCCGGTATTGTATAGTTATCAATAGTATCTACTGGGCGGCGGGGGCACAACCGTCGAAAAATTGGACAATTCTTCACGGTTTGCCAATAAAACATAAAGCTGTTTAAGGCCACATAACTCTTGCAGATGGTGCACATTTCTAAGTATGCTATTTTTAATTGCCCTCTTTAAATAAGGATTCAAAAAGTCAGAAGAGCCTGTAGCATATGAAGTTGATTTGTTTTCTTAAAACAAAAATGATAAACATCTCGGCTTTTTAATTACACTGGATCCAAATGGAATGGCAGTAGATAAACAGTTGCTGCATTCCAGAGAAATACGACTCCCCACCTAACAAAAACAACCCCCCCCCTCCCTCGTTCCCCTTCTAATTACACTAGCGACCATGTTCCTTGTTGCATCCAAGCCCCTCCTAATGGACCAGCATGTTCAACAAATGTCCACAGCTGGGTGGAGGGGGTTCTGGGGAGGGATGACCAAGCTGGAGAAACATTTTGCAGAAACAAAGCCATGCAGGGGGGAAAAAAAAAGAAAAGAAAAAGCCTGGCAAACATCCTTCTGCACGTCTGGGTGCAGTTAACCTCTGTTGTTAACACTGAAGGAAATGCCACCCAGTAAATGAAAGAGAGCAATAAAAAATAAACCATCTGTAGAAATGCTGCTATGACTTTCCATCCATGATCTAATCTCAAATATCTCTTATACTGATAATCAGACAGGTAGGCTGCTTCATTTAAAACGCGTGACTCCGTGTCAACCAAGGAGCCAACGTACAGCATCCAGAGAATTCCCTAAGGCACCAGCAAATACTTTGGGGACACTGCTTTTACAAGGCAGGCTACGGAATCGAAATGGAAAAAAAAGGAATATTCCTGGCAAAAATCCAAATCTAGAGGTCTTTTGAATGAAATGAGAAACAGTGACAGCGGCACGACTCTTTTTGCCATAAAGATTTGACGTATCTGGAGTTTATTAATTGTCTGGGGATGCAATAACAGCGTGTCTTCAGGATGTGTCTGGCAATGTGCATCTCTACTGAAAAAGGCCACAGCGGAGAGAGATTTATTTTTGTACTTCCGTAGACTTTCTTTCGGGACAAATGCAAGTTATTCTTGCGGAATCAGGTTTGAAATGGTAAAATTAATTGAGCTCCTGGACTTTCTAGAGGAAAGCAGGATACTCCAGAAGAAAAAAAAATACCATTACTGAAAATATAAAAAAAGCACATTACTGTTATTTAAAAAGTTGACCCTTTTTGCTCTTACTAACCCCAGATAAAGGTACACGTCTGGATGTCATGTTTGCCTAGCGTACGGCGCTTTGGATATCATAACCGATAACAGTATTTCACAGAACTTCTTTTTACCTGACTGATGTCAATAGGTTTATCTGAATTGCCAGTCTGAATTAAAAGTTTATATGCAAGGACTGCATCGTCTGACCCGTTCCGGTAATTGTTATAGGTAATTATCCCAGCATTCCATTCACGATCAAAAGTATCTTGCAGTCCTGAATATAAAAGAAAGAAAAACGTGTATGAAGTTTGAACTAGAAAACGCCCAGCAAACAACAGCTACCACTTCAACACAAATAAAATCTGATGGCCTTTACGTTCCATGTTTTGGGGAGCTCAATATAAAAAAAAAGAGACACTTGTTTCTTCGTGACCCTATTATTCTTGTGACCCAGTGAGAGACAGAAAGGTAAGAACACCTTTAGAGGGACAGCAACAGAGAAGAAGCGTTCACTTGGTCCGGATAACAGGACACTCGCTGGTTGAGCATATTGAGCAGGAGGGCAAGAAACTACCTCTGGCTACTGTGCTGCAGGTTAAAAGAAAGATGTAGAAACTAATAAAAAAAAAACATGAACTTTTGGTCTTCAAATAGCATCTCAGCTGCTTCTTGAGCACAGTGTGAGTGAACAGCGATTCTCTGAATTTGTTCCATCTGTTCAACTTGTGCAGCTAATACAAGAAGTGGGATCTGCTGCCAGCATGTGTAAAGATCACAGCCAACATCTATTCACTCTCAACTGCTTCTCCGCTCTTTGCCATCCTTTCAGAGGGAGAGAGCTGAAAGGAGGGGAATGAGTCTTCTCTTGCGCTCTCTCTCACACACACAGTCAGTGGCAGGCAGGTGATCTAGAGCATGTCGGGAACAGAAAGTCATAGCCCAGTGCAACTGCAGTTGCTTTACAGAGTTATGAGTTATTGACACAAAATACACAACGTCATAAGGTACGTTACTGACGTTTTCAGGCTGAATAGCCCTTCTGAGCCACATCAGTGTGCAGGGCTTCCACAGTTGGACAGCCGCGCAGCTGCACGTCGGGGCTGAATCGGATTGCATGAATCAGAACAGCGGTGTGATGTCCTAATTGGCCGTTCAACTCATTGCCTTACTTCATCTTAAGGAAATGAACACAAGAGGAGGTGCTACGTGCTAAACACACACGATTTTGTCGCTTTATTCTGCAGTAGTACTTTAGGATGAAAAATACTTTCTTTGAAATAGTAAATAACGAATCCTATTTAAAACATTGCGTTTATGGAAAGCTGGTAGAAAATGGGAATATTTTGCAGGGTGCTTCTAAAGAGCATCTGTTAGATTCTATGGCATGAATGCAGCCGGCAGGATGTTTAACTCAGGCCTTCCGAATTTTACTAGTATCAGAACAAAAATGGAGTTTTCCAAAACAATTCGCAATTTTCTTTTCAAACACAGGCTTTTGCTTAATATAATGTAATGCATGTCAGTCGGCTGCATATTAGCCATTTGTATATGCTCTAGCTGTCTTGGCCTAATCTACCAGACTAGTAGACTCCTTGTTATACTGCCTGTGGTAAACAATAGCATGGCTTAGTCTTAATCACCCAGCCGGAAGACTAATGGGAAGTCTATGGAGGGATGGATTTTATTAGCATTGCAATAAAAATCTGCTTAGTGTGGTGTTTGAGCAGGGGAAAGTCATCGAAAACGTAACGTGACTGACAACAATGGCAGCCTCTAGGTCTGCCGATAAAGGAAGTTTATAGGAACAAAATGAGCTAAAAACCAGGTTTTTGTCTGTGCGAACCTACATCGCTGTATACAGCACTGCGGTTTATGCTCAAGGAGGAAAATATTTGATTTTCCGTAGGACTTTCCCTTTAATGTTGTCTTTGGCTTCTCTCAGAAGAGGCATTCTTTGCATTGTATGGTCCCCCTGGCAGTGAAAGACCGAGACAATTTAACTAGCAAAAACTTGCACAGATCTTAGAACAATGAAGCATGTCTCGCAGAGATTACACACAGCTAGACCTACCCCAGAGGATTATGTGGCTGGAAATGCAATACCAACCAAGTCTACCCAGCCACAAAACCACAACTTACACAGAGTGCACTCCTGGTAAACAGTCAGCGACGTCATTTAGAGTAAGTCAGGATATGCGCAAGACCATATTAGAAAAACACCACATCTCCTTCCATGATCGCGGCTGGATTTATCAGTTATTATTTCCACATTTCCAGTGCTAATATATAATAGTTTGCATAAATACCAAACTAAAATAGATTGACAGATCTACACTTATGAAATAGAAATGACATTGTTTATATTTTTATTTATTATAATATATGTATATATATATATATATTATGATGATGGTACATACCTTGCAGCCAGTCCCGAAAGTAATGCAACCACATTTTGGGAAGCTGCTTGTCACCCTCCATCAAGACGTACTTTACATTGGCAAAACTGCTGTGAAGCTCATACAGCAGTCTCTGCGCACGGGGGTAGTCTGCTTTCTGCGTCACCACGTACATGTTATAAAATGAGAAGTATTTGAACTGTGCCGCGATAAAGTCATATTCCCTGGTCTCTCGGGGTACGATGTCCGTCAAATCCAGGCCATCCCGCACGCGAGTGGTGCCGTAGAGGCTGAGGCCAAGCAAAGCCACGAAAAAAAATATCACAGCAACCTGTGGATAGGAAAGAACACAACTGATTATACTTAGAGCTAACATACACAGGGGCTTACCTTCACATTTCTATAATAATGTTTTCAAGGAAGGGAGAATATGGCGATTAAAAAAAAAACCACTATAAAAAACATATTGGTGGCCAAAGGCGTCTACAAAAATCATGATGTACGCATAGAACAACAAACCATTGGTAACTTAAATGGTGTCGGGGGAAATAAGGGCAACTTTAAGTGGCTTGTTTAAATAATAAATAAAAATGTGAATTTACCTTGGTTTTTGGTTTTAACAGGAAAGGGGCGTAATGCTTCTCTGCAAATGTAGAAAGCGTCCATTTCGTACAAGGCGGTTCAATACAGTGCAATCCGGCTTCTGAGAACTGAGAAAGCAGGTCCCGGGTGGAGCTGGTACTTTCAGGGACTGGCGGGTTCGCTTCGTGGGGGGCAGGAATGGCTGGCTGTACAGAAATTTCCGAACGCGGCTCTGCTGTTGTGTAATACGACTGCGTCCGTGGGTCGTACTCTGTCCGGAGCTGTACGGTTGACTGCATGGTGATTTGGGTTTCATGGGCAAAGCTGTGGCTGCTGTACGGTGGAGGGGGGCTGTAGTGTGTGCTTTCAGTATTATCAGCATACGCTTGGGGTTCAATCTGAATCACTCTGCTGACACAGGGGCTGGAAGACAAAACAAATACACCGGTTAGCATGCAGGTCACTTCAGCCTTAAACACAGTTTTTATAGCAAAATGTAGATAAAAAAAATTAAATAAAAAAAGATTTTAACCCATAGCCACTCTGCCTCATTTTAAAGCTGGTATATAAACTCAATATCATGGCCGGATATCTGTCTGACTTTTCACTGGCCATTTTGGGTAACAAGGATAATGACTGATACACACTTGACCAGCAATCTACTCGCACAATGCTGGAGACTAGGATGCAAACGTGCAGATACTAGGACAGAGCCACCTAAACGGCTCATGAAGGAAGGAACGTTTAAACTAAACAAGGATAACAAGTCATTTTTCTATTGGCGCTTTGATCGTTGTAGCCTTTTACATTACATACAAGCCAACAGATGCAGGACTTATGGATGGGACTGTATAAGCAGAACAGGAGGAAGTAAAAAAAAAAAAAATAGGGACGATTCAGCTGACCTTAACCATAATAATGAACGCTTTTCTCATGGGCAAAACATTCTATATGACCTATATGGCCTACATACGAAAAAACACAAGCAATGCAACTGGAGCAAAGTATGTTAAACACTTGAAATCCATTTTCTGACATATTCTTGGAAGGGACGGAGCAAGAAGACATTAGGGAAATTTACCTGCTGAAACAGCAAAAGATATCAAGCCTGCGGTCTCTCCTTCGGTAGAGGTCCATGCTGAGAATTGCAGGGAATATCAAGAGCACCATTGCAAAGTTAAACACCACAACGACAGCAGCCTAGAGGATGAGATGGATGAAGATGGACGAGGTTACAGGAGGAGAATTTCATGGCAGATAACAATCATTCGACCCATCTAGTTTTTTTTCCCCTGTAGCAAACACCTCCAAACTTGGTCCGCAGTCCTGTCTTACATTCTTTTACACGTTTTTTGCTTATCCCAAGCAAATTTTTAGATCTACCATAAAAGGTAGAAGTTAACTGTGCATTGATGTGTAACACACTCCATATTGCCTATAACTGAAAAAATGAATGTACACCCAATCAGTGCAGACTAATAACAAACAAATAAAGTGTCTTAAGCTAAAATTTACAAACACTATGGTAGACAGTATGGTAGATACATAGAACTAAATGAGTTCATTCCGGTACTAGCAGAGTCCTTTTAAGGTATATGTTTCTGTATGAAACTAGCAGCTGTTTTATAATGTTCTTGTGCTTTTTGTGATTTTTACAACCGAGATCAGTTCTTTTTTTTTTTTCTTTTCTGTGGGAAATCCATGTTCGGGAAGAACGGGCTCGGGTTGCTTCTGCAGAAATATCTGCTAAGATCCGCCAGACTATACAAGACCTCTGCATATTTGGAAATAATTTCACTCTGCAAGCTTTCAGTGTTCCACTGTTTGAAATTGTGGAGTCTGCTGCCTGTAACTGATGTCAGTAGAAGAATGGGAAGTCTGTGCTAGAGTTAACCAGGGAAAATCTAGCAAGCCAGCTCAGATGGAGGCCCGCCCAAGGTATGTGTATTTTCTTTGCCATTCCTGGCAGACCACACAGAGAGAGTGTGGGTGAACTCCATAGCTTGAGGTGATGAGCAGAGGAGGAGGCCCGTCAGCCAGAGATCCACATTACACAGCTGTCCATCTGCACTGCCCCCTCTAGACCACTCTGGAGCAAAGCCTCCTCCTGTCCACTCCAACACCTCGGCTTTTAACCCTTAATTATTCAAACCATGCGTTAGGAGCTGGCGGGGCGGCTCTACATTTTGGGGCCCTAAGTAAAAAAAAGACCATTTGTGGTCCCATCTTTAACACAAGTAATAAAAAAAAATAATGGTGTATAAACTAAGGGACACAATATTAATGTGTTTTACAGTAATACACATTTGCGTGGAATCTGTTGTAGGTCACTTCTCTTTACCCTGTAATGGGCCCCTTAGATCAATGGGGGCCCTAAGCAGCTCTTTAATCTGTTTATATGTAATACCACAAAGGCTGTGCTAAGCAAAGATATTAAATAAAAAAGGTACTGCGGGGCAGAGGCTGTAAAACTGAAAAAAATACATAAAAATGTACCGTTATTCTTTTAAAAATAAAAAGATGCTAAACTTTAGTATGCTTGGTGTCTGGCACTGACAGATTCTAAACTGTTGCTAAAGACCTAATCTTATTCTAGGTAGGAGGTAAACCTTTACTAAAAGGTCATCCATAATTAGGCAATCAATATAGCTTTAATTATCATTAAACTAATACATTTATTCTTGAATGAATGATAAATATAACGCTAATGGGTTCTGTTATTTTTTGTTATCATGTGAATATTTGTTTCTATAGGTCAGCAATGAATCATAGAAAAAATATTAACATAACAAAAAAATAACATTTACTAAACTCATTAGGGAAGACTATCTCATTCTGGCATAGGAGTGCAATAAATCCCTTCAATATCATAGACACCAGGCAGAATAGCAGCTTCTGTTTGCCCCTTACTTGTAAAGAGAATGCCCGAAGTGCTGGGATTGGTATCAGAGCAGCCATGAAGAACGCCGTCACGTTGCTGATGGAGGTCAGGGCCACACTTGCTCCTGTTCGTTTCAAACATTCACCGGTCCTGTCCTGGTGAAAGTGAGAACATATCCCATCATATAGCAGATTACACATAACAGGTGTTCTATCCATAGAAACACAGGCAAAAGTTACCATGAAAACTGAAAGCCCTACCATGTATAGTGAATATGCCTTACCTATGTCATTATACATTGTAATTACACAATGGAACAGGTGTTATTTTTTGTCCTCTCTCCTTTTATTTTTGTTGTTCTAGTCGTAAAATAACACCTGTTTTTCCCACGCCAAATGGTTTAGGGACACTCCTAATAACCCTTATTTTCCTATGAGATGTACTCCCTGTCTGATGGATCTTCAAGCTCTTCTCCACAAAGGCCAATGTTCTATACTGTGAGATATCTTAAGGATGAGGCATTCAGAGTTCATAAACTCGCTACCACTCACAGATTGAGAGACAAAGGTGTATATTAAAACAATGTGCCTTCAAGAAAAATACCATTGTGAACAAAACACATTTTTTAGTTGAGACTGTTGTAATTACCTCAAATGGAATCCTTTTATTTTGGCCAGTCTCACTAAACGCATGTGCCAATAGAAAGACATCGTCAACACCAACCCCGAGAGCAAGGAAAGGCAGAACCTGTTGGAAACAATGTAGACAGTCACCACAGGTCACTCTCTTTGGTTATCTAAGGTGCACACTTCCAATTATTTACTGGCACTGCTTCTCTACAAACGAGGCACAAAGAAATACCTGAGTTGTTGCAGCGTTGAACGAAATTCCAATCAATGAACACAGGCCCAATCCTGCAGCTACTGAAAGTGCAACCAACAAGACTCCAGCCAGCCCTACGGCACCCTGGGACTTGGCACAGTCCCACCTGAGCATGGTTAAGCAGGCATAGGCAAGCTGCAAATGGGACAGTAGGAAAAACAAAAAGCGAACCGCATTAGGATGCACCTAATTACCTTCATCCCCCCAAATATGTTTAGATATATCCCACCCAGCCATCAACTACCAGAGAATTTAACTCACCATAAGTAGATAGCCACTTGCGACTCGGATAACGCTCACGTCAGAGAAAGATTTCAAAATGTCGTCCAGTGTAGTCGTGGTAAAGGGAAGAACGTTCTGGGTGGAGTTTTGTGGGATGCTTTTATGTACGACCTTACAAAAGAATTCAAAATAAACATTTTAATACGTAACCGAGACACCTCAGAAAGCACGAAATGCGTTATGTAATACATTAAACTGTTTGAATAATATGTTCTTTGTTGCCAAGTACTGGCGAGTGATTTAAGGTGTCTGAAAGTAATGGGGTTAAAGGCAGGAACGGTGTGTTTAATGAAAGATTTGTTGCGCAGTATCAATTCCAAGGCACATAGCATGTCACCATTCATCCAAAGTATGCTAACTCTGCAGTGGTCTTGCACAGGACATTGCCTAGAAGAGGTGAATAAACTCAGGGGATGCCTTTGTATTTAATTGGATGGCTGATTCACAGAGGTCACATGCAACTCAGCAGAGGTCACTGCCTGGGAAACAAACAGGGCAAAAAATGTCACATGACCTCACCAATGGGACTGCAGCTGCGAACAGATTCTAGGGCTCACTAATGTGTTCCAGACACCTTGACTTACAAGTCTCACTTGTAATTCTGTCTTGGCTCTCCTATGTTTTGCCTACACTCCACTGTAGGAAATGTCACCTTGGCAAAGTACTTCAACAAATGTAAGAAAAGAAAATTCTGCTGTACCATTAGAAAAAGCCAACAATGCCTCAAAGCTCAATCTATCTTTCTTTTACACATTACACTTATATGTCAAATATATGTTAAGTTTACCATGTTCCATCAAAGGAAAGCATTTTAACAGAAGAACTCTAAATTTGCATTATGCAATTAGAAGAGCTAAGATGCTGTGCTGACAAAAAAGACATTCAGATAGGAAAATAAAATAATACAAATTTGCATTTATATTCAGAAAAGCACCATGGTAAAATGTCCATCATTGTCCATCTTATTTTTTTGCAAATGTTACATGTCAACATGACATATTCATCAAACATGTAAGTAAGATCATGTGAATGCGCTGCCGTGTCGGAACAGTATGAAGGTCGCTTGCGGTGGCAAGAACTAAGAGAAGAAAAGCCCACCGTCAAGTCTAGCAGACCATGTATGAGATCCACTGCTAGGCACACCCAAGCAGAAATCATACACAATCTGTCTGCCATACCTGAACATAAGTCCTCTGCCAGGCTTCCAAGATGGCTGCGGCTTTGTCTTCATTCCAATTTATGTGGGAAACCTCATCATATCCCTTGAAGTGCTCATACATTTGTTTAGGAGTCATTAGTTGAAACATGGTTTGCAATGCTTGGGCACTGCACAAAAAAAAAAAAAAAAAAAAAAAAAAAATTTTTTAAATGGAATTTCTTGACTGGGAAAACATTAACTCAAAAACAAATCAAACACATGGTTTGAAATTATTGAAACTAATATTATTTAAATAGTCTTTCCAATGTTTCCAATATTTTATCATAAAAATGGAAGGTGGTTGTTTTACAAAAAATATTTAAAGCATATTTTTTCTGTGCTATAAGCAATAATTTGTCTGCAGAGATACTTTTGTCTTTCTTTAGAGATATTCCAGACTAAACTCTTGACACGCTGCAGGAATCTGTAATGTACACAAAGTGTAAATATCGCTTAAACAGAAATGTATGCGTCCCTAATACTAAGCCATCATACTATGTACGGTACATTGCGACCACATACTGTATTTAATAAAGCGTATCACGCACGCAATTCCAGTTCATTAAAAGTGCATCATGATGGAAAAACTAAACTATGATGGCATTTCAAGCTAAAATAATAAGTGATTTTTATAAAGATGAACATTGTTCTATCAACATGTAGATCGACAAAATTTGCTTGCAGGAGCCAGCAAGCAAATTGATTTCCTAGAAGCAGAGATTTCCTGGAGATCTTATATGTGGTGCTTTGTTGATTACAAGTTTACTTAGAATTAATAGGTGGGAATTTATCTCTGTCATCTTCTAAAGGAAGGTGAGAATTCATTTTTTATTGGCCTTAGTGTGTTGAATGCAGCCCAGAGACCCAACTGTGGTGATAATAGATTAAGCCACACCTAAGTGTAAAGGTTCCATGATGGGAAGCGACTGATACGTAAGAGAGATAAAAAAGATATGCATCTACAGCCCCATTAGGGGGTCCTTAGCATCAAAAGCATTCCAGATGCACCAAGGACTTAATGGTATTAGTTCTGTTTTTATACCTTCTCTGACACACAGGCGGTATACCACAGGCCATTTGCAAAACTGAGGCGTTATCAAAATACGGTCTACAAACATATCGGAAAACCTGGCACTTTGATGGATTAAGGAATAGCTACAAACACATGCACATCATTAACATGTTCATGAAAGCGTGCTAAATTTAAGGACCTTTTCATTGCAACATATCAATGGAAAATAAATGTCCTACTCATGATTTTAATTGAGCAGCTGTTTGGCAAGTTTCAACTGGAAAACACTTGTGAGTGTAACAGACTATGTTACATTGTAATCAATCGAATGCACTGTAGCCACAGCGGCCTGGAACATATTTTCCAGGTACCTACATGGCAGCTGATGAAGGATCCACATTATAATATGGCAGCACAATTACCTGACAAGTTTTCCACTCGTATTCTTAACCGTACCACCAATGATGAGCTCTTCCTGCCAATGCATATACTTCTTTGAAAGGCCGTAGCATCCACCGCTTAAGACAAGGGCAATATCTAGAGGCTAAAGCATATATATGGGGAGAAATATTTAAATTATGAGATTATAATGTTAATCAAACACACAGTAACGCAAGACCACAACATCTAAACAAACGAGTTGTGTATGTGTTTTTTTTACTCACTTTGGTTGAATTTTTATTGGGTGCGGAGGTTGGACAGTCCGAATCTAATGGGTTCAGGCAGGGGCGATCCAAGTAACCGTGACCCACCTCTGCCTTGTTTAACATCTCCTCCCAACTGTCTACTTGAAACTTTCCTCTCTTTAGCTCCTCCAGCAAGTCCATGGGGTCAAAATTTGTCCATTGCAAAGGTGGTTTACCTCTAGGAAGTAAAATCAGAGTAAGCACAAAAAAAACGTACAAAGGAAATAAACCTAGCATATCCTGCGCCTAAATAAGAACAGAAACTAGAGTCAGAGACTGCTGTCAAGTTCTCTCCTTTTTGAGGCATCAAAGGGGTCAACTAATAGGAGCACTAGAATTCCTGGTTATCTTATTTTGTGGTTCCATCACTGTTGCCTTTCTCAACTCAGAACACTACACTTATCCATCCATAACGGTACACTGTCAAGCAGGGGAGGCCCATCGCAACTCACTTTTTTCTTCTTCAAAAACAAGCAAATGAAAACAGGGGCAATTACGCAGATGCTAACTCTCACACAACTGTCCAGAAATGTTTGCACGTGCCAGCTACACAAAACAATTGACTAAAGAACTATGAAATGAGAAAGTTGCTCAACTGCAAGATTCCCAGGATGGGAAAGTGCAATGTGTGTGTCTCAATAAAACTAAACTAACTAAAGAAAAGCATCCTGGTATGTTCTGGTTCATCAATGCTTTCAATTATATAAGCATGTTCCCAAGCTAGCCTAGTAAAAGGTTCCCACTAGATATTTGGCATCCAAACAGCAGGAGTCTCTTAAAGGCAGTTCAATCTTGTGCGTCATCCCCTATTTCGCCGTTAGTACTTGGTTTGGTTGGATTTTAATCTCTGAACATTAAAAAGGAAGTCAAATATATGATTCTACCAAGAACAATGTATGTAGTTGAGAAGAACAAAATAACCTTTTGGTTATTAGTTACTATTATTTAAAAATCTAGTATACTTACGGAAGATAGGCCATTCCAGACTGGAGTTTTGCACCTTCCCAAAAGCAATCCAAAGGTGTGATGATCAAACAGGGATATAAAGATTCTATAATCTAGGAAATATAACAGACAACTGTAAATTTATAAATTTTAAAAAAAGTAATAATAATCTTTTATTATTAAAAAAAAATGTCTGTACTTAACAAATATTCTTACCTGGCTCATGTAACCGGCTTCAGTAATAAGTTCTCCTGATTTAAAGCATAATTTTTCCAGCTTCCAATGTCTAAAATTAAAGAAAATATTAAATAATTGTAAATTTATAACAAAAAAATCATAAAAATGATATGGAAAAAATAAAATTCCTAATCATGCAACAAACCCTTTTTATTATAAAATCTTATATATCGTATATTTTGCTTACTTTAAAGAAATATGTAATTAGATGACAGACTGCCACTTATGGCATTATTGACATTACAATACATTAAGAGACCAATAGGGAGACCAACGGGTATTTGGCAATGCATTTTTTAACTCAGAACACCCGATGAGTTAGTTTTATCCAAAGAATACAAATGTTTTTCCATCTGTAGGTTTCACATATCTTAAATAAAACAGGTGATTTCAATACAATTCCCATGGGTAATTTATCTGAAAGTCAGTCAAGGTGGTCAAAGGTGCCTTTTGAAAGGCACAAAACAAAATATCTAATGAAGGTAATAACAAAATAATAAGAAAATAAAGAAAATAATGGATTGTCTGAAGATTTGACATTTACTTGTTGTACATGTGGACTTGCACCTTGGTGGCTTCAAGTGCTGAGTGAAGATGTTGCTTCAGAGCTTCAGCTGTAAGAACATTGGCACCATGTTCTAGAGGAGTCTGGATCATAAGTTGCGGATTAAACATAGCTTCCTCTCCTATCTTCTGACGTGTGTAATTTAATTCTCGGCTTACTCGTCCCCCAACTAATAAGCAAAATACATTTTATGTTAGTATTTCAGTGTATACAAACACTACTTAATTGTGAAGGTTTCTTGCAATTTATAGTACAATTATATACTTCAAGCTTTTGTTGGAGCACCACGCTAAATATATTATTTAACAAAAAAGGTTTAATTTCACTTGGCGTTTTTCCATCCCCCCTCTCCAATATAAGACTTCCATATGGAGAAACTAAATCACTTGAGGAAGGTTTTCCTTCCAGAGTAGACTGAAATTTTCTTGTACAATTTCTTGCACTTGTATAAACATTCTGGCCCTATAGCACATTTCACGATCAATGGTTTTCATGTACAGACTCCCATCAAAAACAGACAAAAAAAAAAAAGGAAAGGAAAGAGAAAAAAACAATTGGCAGCTTTTTCCTTTACACCAACATTACAAAAGTTAGGCTTGACAAGAAATTAAAATAAAGATAGCCGAAAGACTTATTTGTCTACACAGAATGCTACAGAACGCATAGCAAGATGAAGTGGTATGGCCCAATCCCCAAGAAACCATTCTACAAGTAGCTATTCAAAGAGAAGAGTCATTACATTTTCAAGAATACTTTCACATTTATCATTAGACTTTGGGAAATGTAATAGATATCTCTATTCCTCCCCTGAACTGAAGATATAGTTACTAAAGGCATATGACATCAGCCAAGGAAACTTAAAATAAGACACATCCCATCCAAGTTGGACCACGAGGGGCAGCAGACATTTATATAGCCACACTATGAAAAGATTAAAGTAACAGTAACACATGAATATTTACATCTAAAAACTATAGTGGCTCACAAAACATTACCTTACTACTGCTCTTCCTTTGAATTTACAGCCAAAGACAAAAAAAACTAAAAGCAGGGAATATCTGGGACATTACAGCTCAGGTGCAATTATGGACAGGGCTTGGTACTTCTACGAGTACTAACTAAGCTTGTATTAAACTTTAGCAGAATGGCTTACATGGTTTGGCAAGTTAAATCCCTAAATGTTTTGGCATTACTTAAGCAATACAACCACAGTAAAAGTACTTTTGTAAGTTTGTTTAGGGCCATCATTAGTGATGTCACTAGCTGGCACTGCATTCAAAAGAAGCTTATGGTCAACAATAACCTTTTGGAACCAATAATGTGTTTTTTTTTAATCCACCACAGAAATTTTTACCACGAATTTAAATATACATTCGTTGTTGATAAGGCTGTATGGGACATTGTTCTGTCCCTTTACAAAAAAGATGTACATGAAGCATTCGTAGTAGTCGACATTCTAACCCTGACAACATTCTTCTAAATTAGCTTAAAGGAGAAAAAGAAGAAACACTTAACTAAAACAAACACTCCTCCTAACATTACAAGTATTTCCAAACATGTGTGGCATTGTTTTGAGACCGACAGAAGATTTGATACAATATTATTGTTTGGTGGAAGACCTTTCTCTTCTACCTCATTTCTTCATGCAGTAGTCTTCTACTTTATAGGTGCTGTTCCACCTGCTGCATTTAGCATTTTTCACATAATACAAGTGTACAGCTGAATAGACAGATCCATCCCAATAAAAAGTACAAATAAAAAATGTCCCCTCATTCATTTTTTCCCCCTGGTGTATTCTATACCTGCGCACTGGCAAGCAGGATGGGCATTTGGTCAAACACATCTTCTGCAAGCACAGAAGCTGGTAGGACACGGAATGAGACAAATGCATATGAAGTGTATGAGCCAAAAAAAAGTGTGACTTACAACATGAAATTCTAAAAAAAAAAAAAAAAAGAAGAGAGAAAATAAAAAGATGGTTGGCAGGACAATTATCTGGATTGTGCGTGAGGATTCACTGCCAGCTGATTTTATGCCATCGCCAAAAGAACTTCCCAACTGAAAGCTTTGTAGTAAAACAGAACTGCTCCTGGTGTTAAGAACAGTGCTCCCCCAGCCTGAAACTGCTGCCAGTGATATAGCTCCACATCTCCTTATTTCCAACATTCCCACCAAAACACAATATTGGATGTGTCATAAATTCTTAACGTACCGCACTGCAGGTACAAGAAACCCATGTCGACCCAAGCTAAACCACCCTACACTTTTGGAACGACTCCCCTCCTCTCCCGTTATGAAGTTGCGTTCCACACAATCACTTCATACACACGCACACACAATCCTTTTCTGCAACAAGCATGCAGATACAATCTAGATAGTACATTTAACGTAGTAGTAGGCAAGAAACACATTGAAACAGTTGACGTAAAGAAAATGTAATACGAAAAAATCAGTTACTAGGCCAGGTAATCGACCCATGCAAGAAATGAAAGCAAACTAAGGACCCATACCCTTTTCTTGGTCTATTTAGAGTGTTGTATAACGTTGTTAACCCTGCATCTCTTCTCTCTACTTGTATAAAGCTGACATCACTCCATGGCTCTGAGCACTCAGCATTATTCCCCCCTCCGACTCTCTTTTCATTGGCTTCCTACTTGAAGCCACATGGGGCAGGACACAAAAGACGAAACCAGCTTCACAGCCTGTGAGGAAGATCACGCTGCCCTGATTTATACCAAAAGCACTGTTCCCTCTGCATCTGTGCGGAGAAACACAGTGCGATGGGGGCCACTTTCATGATTTCTGTTGCGATCAGGATTAGCTGGATTAAGACTTGATTCATAAGGACCCCCTGCGGCCATGAGGAAGTTTCATCACAAGGTCAGTGTGGTGTGAACTATATTCTGTCAACACCACCACTACGGGCAGATTAAGAAAAAAAAATGAAATATTTGACACAAAATCATTACAAAGTTTTAAAAAAAATAAAATCAACAGGTCTACCTTTCAACATGCCTTCAAGAAAATGATTTGTATTTAATGTGAAGAATACGTACAAATCAGGAAAGGTCATTTTTAATTTATAAAGAATGTTGTGGTTTAGAAACATGGGGATTCTGTGCAGCAATCGAGACATAAAAACCACGGAGGGCCGTTTTGGCTGTGGTTCCAAATTCAGTTAGGCAGCCCCAAAACGGTGTGACACTGACAAGTTCCCATTACATTTAAACCTGTCACTTTAGACCGGCTTCATCTCACGCCTTTAACATACGGCTGGTGCAAACCAGGCCGCGGAAAGAAAAATAAGTCGCGCAAATATATAAAAAAAATTGTACAATAACACACGTATTCTCCCCCAGTGTTAGAAATAAGGCACACAAAACAAGTGTGACACTTTGAAGATTTGATGCAAAACAGAAACAATTTCCCCTGTATTGCGTAGGACTGTGCTGCTCAAATCAAAGCCTTATCTGTTCTGTTTCGCTCCTTTCTCTTTCTCTCTCTCTCTCTCTCTTCTGTTGCCGCATTCACCAAAAAAGAGAATAGGGTGTAAGCAAAGGAGACTTTGACCTGCAGCTGTAACACAATACTTTCGCACAGCCCTGTCGAACTCTGACATAAATTTTACACCGCAGCTGGCATTTACACATTTAACATTACCATATGTATAGCCTACTCTGTGCTAATTATGCTAATCACCTGTCTAACTCTCTGCCACGAAAAATGGTTGCATTTAGCAGTCCACTGCCTACCAATGCAGCTTACTGTGTGGCTGAAATGTACATTCAGACGGGCCTGAATGGCAAGATTTTTCCACGTTGCTGGCTTCATTCAGGCCACAGAAAAATGTATTCAAGTCAACTGGTTTCGGGCCGCAACAAAAGTTACGATAGAGAAGTGAGTGTGTTCCTGCCCTGACACTCTTAGGCTGCTTGCAGGCAAAATGATAAATCAATTGGTGTGGGAAGCAAAAAATGGAAAAAAAAAAAATAAAATCAGATTTTTTTAAAAAATCCATGGGAAAATTCAACGAAATTTTTATATTATATGTGCAGACGGACAAATGGCCATATTTATTAACGTTGCACAGTTCTAAACGCGGCGCAGTCTCCATAGCAATCGATGGAATGCTCTACTGAGTGCACCAGAATCCCCTCTTTATAGAATCTGGCCCAATGTCCAAGGAAAAAAAATCTTTTCAACTTTCTGAAAGGAAGCTTAGTCCTGATCACTGCACACAAGCAAGTACCGCATCACTAACAGAGTAGGTTACCATAGGACACTTCTATTGTTGAAGCCGTGGTGTTCAGCAGGTCTCAGCAGAAGATCCCAACACCTGGGCCAAGTAGGGCCTCTACATCTCCTTGTGCTTCCCTCCACTTATGGAAGCAGATGTGACATCCCGACTAGTAAAGTAAAAAATCCAGAACTAATATAAGAGCCACACTTTTATGGAAGACATGTTTCAGTTTGACTACAGCAGCAGGGAATGCAGCAACTTTTCTGTGGTCTGCACAGTTTGCCGATTAGTAGTCTTTAAAGCCAAGTTCCACTGCTGGAGAGGCATTTCTGAACACAAAAAAAATGGAGGTGATGAAAATAAGCACTGGATATTTCATAGGACATGTTGAACACACACACCTCCCTTTTCTTCCTTTCCACACTAAGCCTTGCGACCTCCTGCAAAAGTCTGACTCTTGTTTGAGTCTTAACATTCCTTATTTTCCTTCCCAGCTGTTCCCATATATTAGCCCAATAAGGATAGCAGCTAGCAATAAACATGAGCTACAATGGTACTCCAGCTGCTGTGGACTTCTGCTCCCATTGGCTGGCTAAGCATGAACGGAGTTGGAGGTCATATCAAGTGCCAGAGGTTATCTACACCATAGGTATTAAACGGCAAAATATGTACTTTGAAACAAAATATGTACTTTTTGTAAATATAGGCAGAAGTGTTCAATGTGGGGAAATCAGCAAGGGCATCCTATTGGTTTCCATGGTCACAACTTCTTTAGCACAATGTGTATATTTGGGTCTTTGGGGTACCTTAGTCAAATAATTACCATATATAAACACACACAAGGATACGCCTTATGCCGTATTCATCCGTAATCCACACATGCACATATACATTTTGCCCACACATCCTTCCTTCTTCTGCGTTATTGGTGAGCCAAGATACACAATTATATCCAAGCCATATTTTGCAATCCACCATCTCAGTTTCAGATGCGTGATTCTGCCAGCCCAAAATATTAATTCATCTGTACTCCCATACTGTAGCACACAAAAAAAAGCCAACACCGCAGCCAAAACACAAATAACACTACAACTACTGTGCTGTGAGCAGAGGCATTTTTCCCCTCCTCTCCCTCCCTCCTAGAGGGGGAAAAAAATGGACCACCCTGTTCTTATGGCAGAGAGCACTGTTTACATTGCAGTCTTTGACTGTGTAATACTTCTGGCATTTTGGTTAGGATTCCTGAGCTGGGGGCCAAAAAAACCTTAAGCAATGAATTCAAGAGGCAAAAAAAAAATCCAAGTGATGCACGCTTTACTTATTTACACATTATAACATATATATATGCGTGTACTTATTCAACTGGAATCTTCATTAACAAAGAAGGGGCGGCTGAGGCATATGGTAGCGCTGAATGAGCCCATTAAATATGGTTTGCAACAGATCAAAGAGTAGGAGACAATTTTAACCATTTAAATGCCAAGGAGGAAGCCACATGCCCTTCCAGGAAAGGGTCAACAACGGGAACAAGGCCAGCATAAAACAAGCCCCCCCCCCTCTTAGAATCCAAGGAAATTATCCCAGGAAATATCACATTGCTCACAATAGCGGAATAATAAATTGCAAGGTTCAGCTCATTAGATGCGTGTCACACGCTGCATTCTTATTGCAAGTTTTTTTTTCTTTTTAAAGAAGAAGGGTCGCAAAGAACACCAGTCCACCTGAAGCCCCCCAACCTCTTCATGAACTTCTCAACTCTGTTTAATACAAAGAGTGATTTATGATTGATTTTGGGATTTGTTCTGTCGCCAAAAGAACACTGTAAACATATTCATATATAAAATTCATATAGTGACCCAAAACAGTGATAAACCAAGATCATCCCAGGTCACATGGGAAAAAGAAAATTGTTTTGTTTGAACATAAAATTGTAAAAATAAATAAAGGTGGTGATGATTCACAAATCACTTGACACTTTTATTAAACTGTAGACTGTAAGCTTTTATATTGGGCCTCTATTTCACTGCTCCCTTATGTAAAGCTATATCGCCAATATAGAAAACGTAAACAATATATGGCCATATAGTGTGACGGAACCCCCAATACTTATGACAAGTCAGGTTCTTAATAGAAATTGGTTAGGTTGCATCTTTTGTGGATGCAAATCTATGAGGTCAGAGAAGGGCCAGCTTTCAAAGGGAAGCCCAAATTAAATATAAACATGGCTTTGTGGAAACCAGACGAATCACCCTCAGCTTTGTCCGGACAGCACTAATCTAGGCATCAGACATAGAGCATAATCTAAACAAACTGATCAGTTGATACACACATCTGGAAATCTTCATCTTTTCATTGTGGCCGAAAATGTCGAGATAAAAACCTAAAGTACCATATTTACTAGTAACTACTTGGGTGGAACAGTCAATGGATGAGTATGTTCTCAAGGAGTACTGTGACTATATGCAATGGTGTGCCTGCATCTTAATGGATTAAACAAAAACTATAGGCTAACATACACATACTTTACAACTATACAGAATAATAAGTCATTTTACAGAATTACATGTGAATTAATGTGCAATGATGGTGTTTTATGATCTAAAGTGACCTTACCCATCTACTATGTCCCCATTGAATATGTAAATAAAGGTTCACACATCTCTTTAGTGAATGACGGGTTCACATGCGTACCACCAGGCAACCATTCTAAACATCGACCCTAATAATTCAACTTAAGGTGTTAGTAACTTGTCCTTAAGAAGTTAGAAGCAGTTATTAAGGACAGCAGGCACTGTCTACTTGCCATGAGATGGTCGTGACAGTCACTGGTCAACAAATTTTGATACCATGAAAGCCCAAATTTATGAATTACTAGTGCAGAATTCCAAAATGTTACCCTTTAACCCCATACAGAAAATTCCAAACTTCACAGGAATTAGAACAGAATGTTTTAGAGCTATCCTGATATTATTTGGAATCTGGGGTGCATTCTACCAAATTTCCTCACAGTAGAGACTCTATTAGGGCCAATTGTTATGTAGCTTCTAGCGCCAGTGAGGAACTGACACATGTACTATCTCACCAACCATAATACTACTTGTGAGAACAACAATGTTTAGGTTGACTTAGTAGCCATTAAACCTTGGGCTGTTTTGGGCATCAGAAGGAAGTGGTTTTCCTTGACTGAACTGTTTGTAGAACATTTTCATTATATCTCAGCAACTGAATAATCATTTGGCAAGGATAAACTCTTAAAGCACTATAGTTTACAGATCTGGTGGGATAAACAACCGGCTTAGTCATTTAGACGCAATCACCCAGGAAGGGATATCCTTCAATCCTGGCCAGATAGGGGTATTTGAGGACAGACTGTAGAGGCTATGACGCATAAAGGTTTGCAGCTGAGTATTTTTTTTTATTATTACAGTTATTCAGCCTTTGAATACATTTAGCAATAGAATGCTTTGGAATCAGCGACAAAAAGTCTACAGAAGAAACAAGTGGAAAGTACTAATTGTTTAAGGTCCTCAGGCGGGAAAGGACCATAAAAACACAGAACGGATATGCAGATTATGCTACCATTTAGAAGATTCACAAGACAAGAAAATGTTATATTATCCTTATGGTCTTATTTGTGGTAGACCGAGTCCTGTACATGATGAGGAATTGAGGATCATTCAATATTTTGAAAAAACCTCTTTGTTTAGTATGTCTGAGGAGTCAGTGCCCTGATATCCCCCTAAGTGAAGACACATTGCCACCCATGGAGTGCACCTTATGGAGCAGGAGTGCGACATAATAATTGGCCACTTCACAATAGAAGAAAAAAGGCCACACAAAAAGGTAACACGTGGAGATTTTTACCATGGAGAGGTTTTACCATTTTTATGTGGAGAGGTTTCACCATTAATACTCCACTTTTTATTGAACAGACATAAGCAAAATAAACCATATAATGTCCTTAAATAGCCTGGAGAATATAGCGTATTCACCTGAGCCATCATAGCAAATTTTCACTAATCTAAAA
Organism: Spea multiplicata; assembly: GCA_009364415.1. NCBI lineage: Eukaryota > Metazoa > Chordata > Amphibia > Anura > Pelobatidae > Spea > Spea multiplicata. The sequence continues at coordinate 49,500 of VKOC01001557.1, read as the reverse complement.
AATAAACTTACTACAGACCTAAGATGGCAGTTCCAAGGCACCGGCAGTCCCCCTGGTACCAAATTGGGGGGTAGTTCCCCCTCTCGGGCGACCAAGTCCCCCCGGTGTCCAGCTGCACATCTTTGATCTCCCCACTTGGCCTACTAAGACTTTGCCCGTTCAATACAGCCTCCATAGAGTTCATTAAAAGGCCATATGTGCCATTAAGACAGGACGTGCTGAGATATGATGTCATATGCCAGCGCTCCATTTCTAAAAGGTGGCAACTCCTTTTATTGTATTTGGGATGCCGACTATTGACATTAACAGGATTTCTTGCTCGTTTTTTTTCAAAGACGTTCTTCTAAAATCGTATATTATCCTAACTTCATTGTTAGCATTTACTAATAAAGGAGACAAAACACTGTTACACAAATGCAATCACCACATGTCTAGTTGAAAACAAATCAAATCGTGTTATTTGCATACAAAGTTTTTCAGGAAAAGTAACCATCAGAAACTAGTAGGATTTTCCTGTTGAATGTCCCAGGAGGTTGCTGGCAGCAGGTCTCACACGTCTAGGAGGGCCACTAGGGGAAGCTTGCCCAGGGCCCGTTTATTATAGATGGCCCAGGGTCCCAACTGGAAAGCTAGGGCTCAAATACTCTGGGCAACCGTCTATTTACGTTTATACTTATTTATTGTAAACACCATGAAAGGGCACCCCACTTCGTAAAACTACCAGTGTGACCCAAGGTGAAAGCCACTACACGTCACAGCTATGTAGTTAATAACAACAAATATTTGCGTTTAAAAGATTTCGATTCCATGGCAAATGATAAAAAAACAATGATGTAAAGTGAAAAGAAATTTTTTATAAATCACAAATTCCTTTCCAGACTTCTTATGTTGAGAAGTAATCATTTAATGAATAATCTCACTAAACAAGCCACCTCCCCGAAGCAGCATTAATCTACTCTCCAAACATGTGTTCTGGCCTATGCTTTGCTTCTCCTCTCTCTTTCGCACCCCCACCCTCATTTTACCTTGAGACATATGCTCCGCACTCCCTCCCCCCCCTAGAAGTTAAAACTTGAAAGTCTTCCAAACCCGGACCACACACAGGGCTCTGCATGCTGCAGTGAGCAAGTTCTCCTGCTAGAGGCCTACGCTGCCAGCAAAGGAAAATCACACACACACACACACGCACCACAAAACACACAACGTGTTAACACACGTCTTCACACATATCACCTTGTAAGCAAAGCCTTTATCAAAGATTACACGGAACTGTTGTTAAACTGTCACTGGCATCAAAAAATAAGATTAACAATGATATCCAGAAGGCATTTATGCAGATATTAGGACCTGCCCCGATGAAAGCATATCTCGCTCTACTTCCATACTAGTCCGTTGGACCCGATAAAACGTGGCTCAGACCACGCACCGTCCATACCATTACATTTATTTATATAGCGCCAGCAGATGCCGGAGCGCTTTACAATCAGAGGAGGTTGGATACATTTAAAATCACAAACAATAACAAACTGGTACAAAAGCAGGCGAGGGCCCTGCTCTTGCGAGCTTACAATCTAGTCAGACGAAAGCGAGGTGGTCCAGCTGCACGCCGTCACTTGTGTTCAGCCATCAGGAAACCAATGGAGCTCATGTCTGTATTATGGCAAGCTAAATGTGGACCGTTCGGCAGACAGTCCATTGGTTACCATGGCAACTGCTGTACTTTTGCTCCAGAATGTTCTCCATAAAGGCTCTCCAAGTTCCTGGTGGACTGCAACCACCACTACGATGCATCGAACATGACATCATCAAACACCATCATAAGATGCGCAGATTTTAAAGACGGACGGACAGTCAGGCAGGCGGACAGACAGACAGGTGGACAGACAGAGCGAACAAAAGATTTCTTACCTTCTACCCAAAGCTCTTCAACATTGGTCTCTAGATTCGCAGCTCTTAATCCCACAGCGAAAGCACCAAATATCAAGAGGCCCACCACCAAAAACTTTCCGCAGTTTTTTTGTATGTAACAACCAAGTTTAAATAATAGTCTTTGAAACATAGCTCTGAGCCACAATGGAGCTTTTCTGCCCGTAGCCTTCCCCTGAAAGAGAGAATACGTGGTTTAGAAGACGCTGCGGACTGTCACAGACCGGGGGGGAAAAAGAATAAAAAGTTACAAATTATAATGCGAGCTGATGGGCAGATCAGGTGACGTTAATCCATAATTCTACTCTCTACTACACCAGGTCATTCATAGCCACCTGTGATCCATCTACACTCATGTCACGCACCTCCGACACTCACACAGGGTATATGTATGTATATATATCTCATATAGTGGCTAAAGGATCACTAGATCCAGTTGCGAGGGAGACGGTGGAAAGGTCAGTAAGAGGTGGAATGCACATTGACGGGGAATTAATTTAATGTTTTGTCTTTGCTAAAAAACACAACCTCCTGGCACGACGCTATAATTAATGGTGAAGAATAAATATAATATAATCATTCGGGGTGACAAACTAACCATCACTAAAAGGGTACCGCGCACCTATGCAAACATAGACAGGGGCGGCAGATAAGAACCATTCAGCTCATCTATTCTGCCCCGTTACCCCTGGCGTGAAGACTCCTTGGTCTCATCTTAGATTCAGGATAGCTTTATTCCTATACCCTTTCTGATGGGAGGCTGCTCCACTTATCTACCACCCTGGCGGTAAAGTAAAACTTCCTAGCATTCCATTATCAGGGCAGTGTGTGCAAACAGAGCCGCCGTGTAGTAGTGCAATCCACGTGGTTAGAAATGAAGTTACTAGGAGTAATTCCCAGACAGTGCTGTGAATGATCAGAGCCTTAAGACATTATTTGTGATGGGGAGAGGGCAGCCGCATGGTCCTTCAGCCTCCCCCCCCCCAATTCACACCCTGTGGCAGTTACCCTGAGAGGCTTTACAATAGGACCTGTGTGCTGGCAGAGTGGGGGGGGGGAAATAACCTCTGCCCAACCTGTGGCCCCCACCCCAGATCCACAGCCAGCTAGAAAAACGGTCCTCCTGTGCAGCATAACAATCACCCCAGGTGTCAATTTGTTTACAACTTTCACTTTTCTTACTTTCCAAGCCGCTGGGGGCATTAATCAACGACTCCCACCGACACCAGCGGGAGCGGGGCCAGGAAAATACACCATTTAACACACCCCCCCCCCCAAATCTGCCTGGCAGCCATTCAGATGTATAATAAAAAAAGGGGCATATAAATGGGAATGGGAATGGGGGGGGTCGTAATACAAACAATGCGGCGGCGGCAGCAGCGGCGACCGAAAAGCCAGCTGTGTGTGCAGTGAGGACACGGCACAGAGTGGAAGCGGGGACACGGCCGCTAAGCCATCACACCGCATCCGCGGCGAGTACGGGAAACAAATAACACGTGCGAGTCCACATCGGGCTATGCCGATAAAGCCCCCGACTCCCATCATCCTGACCGGCGGTAGCTCAGGACGGGCGAAGGACGACTTTGCAGCAGCTAATAGGGTGCTTCTTTACGGTAGGTACCCGATAATCCATGCACTCACCTCCGAGATCTGCTGCAGAGCGAAATCCGCATCGCAGTAGCTCGGCCGCTGAAGGTAGTCCAGGTCAGGCGGTACTACGACTCTGCAGTGCGGGTCTCCCTGGCTTCTACCCCTTCTTCTGATCGCCCTCGGCCGGGCAGCCGGCTCCCCGCTGCCCCGCGGCTCAGTAGCGGAGGCAGCCGAGGCCATGATGTGGCCGCTTTGGGCAGTGATGGGGGGCAGCCCGGGGATTGCACACCGTGTTACCCCCGAGGCTTAGCTGGTGCAGGGAGGCGAGGATCGTGGTCGGGGGAGAGAAGGGGCGCAGGCGGTAGGTTCTTCTTCCTTGGCTGGCACAGCACTTCGCGTAGGGCTCTTCTTCATGCTGCTCCAGGCGAGGAGCTGGAGGGCGGCGAGTCAAACTTTGCGCCTTCCATCCCCACATTTCGCGATCCGGAGGTCTCTGCAGCTTCGCACATTCAGAAACTGTTTGTTTATGTGGGAGAGCCGGGGTGGGGGCGACAGGCGACTGCCCCCTTCAGAGGATCACTCCAAGGGTCGCCCTGTGACCTGGATCTTCACACTGCTACTCTGCATCGATCCAAGTGCGGGGAAGGATCGGAGCGCAGCCTGAGTGCCACGAACAGCAGAACGGCGGCCGCTGCGCACACGCGATCCCCGGGAAATGCAAAGGAAAAGACACATGCAGCACAGCGAAGAAAGATGTTCCGTAAAGCTGCCCGGATTCCCTCCTCTGGATCCACCACCCAAGTGTGCCTGCTTCAGCGCACGGTCGAAGAACGGGGGCACGGATGGACTTCTCCTCTATCTAGATGTCTTCTTCTGGATGCAGGCACTGATCAGGGCTTTCCAGATAGCACCCGAATCCCCGAATGTGTAGCTCTGGGGCCCTGGGAGACTCTCTCGGCTGCCTGCGCTCTCTCTTTCTCCCTGGCTCTTTCCTTGCTTCAATAGATGAAATGCAAGAGAAGGGGGGGGGGTTAAAAAATCTCACTCTCTCTCCATTTGGAGAAAGAGGAAAGGAGGAGAGAAGCCAAGAAGAGCCGCCCCCAGGGCTGTCAGATGGCTGGGATTTCTGGAATATCATTGGCTGGAGGAAGGTAGAAATTACTCAACAAACATGACTATTATTAGCTGCTTAGCAACAGCTCACCAAAGTAGAAGGACCACCCAGGCAGGCAAGCCTTGTGTGTATCTCCCAGCTTCAGGGGGAGCCTTAAAGAGATCCAGCCCTCCCTCGCATGCAATGCAGCCATTAGTAGCCCTTCTCCCTCTTATTCTCCCTGAAATCCAAGATCCCATTAAAGCACCCCCCCCCCCGTCCATCCCTTACTAAATACAAGATGTTATGTTTCAGTTCTTCTTACCCCTCTGTACACATTTTACATCCTAGAGAGCCCCCCATGAGAGGGGATTCTTTACAGAGGCACCTTGGCCCCCATACTGGAGCAGATACTGGGAGGTCCGGTCTGTATTCCCAGTCTTGCACAAACACTGACAGTGTGCTCGCGGCAGAGTACAGGGAAGTGCCAGATCCTCTTTCTTCTTTGCTGGCAGAAAGAAAACCCTGCTGTTAGACCCTTTTACTCATAGAAACGCAACATCGGACAGAGGATAAGAACCATTCGGCCCATCTAGTCTGCCCGTTATTCCTGATGTAAAAACTCAGACCTTAATCAGTCGTCGGTCTCGTCTTACATTTAGGATATGCCATACACGCTTACATTCCCTTAATGTGTAAACCTGTACCACTTGGGATGGGAGGCTGTTCCACGTATCTACCACCCTCATAGTAAAGATTCCTTATATATAGATTATGTCTTCTTGTTTTAACATTTCTGAAATAAACCCCTGGCCTGTGCCTTATTAATTCCCCTGATGTACTTAAATGTTTCTATCACATCTCCCCTCTCTCTTCTTTCCTCCAGGCCTTACATATTGAGATCCCTTTGTCTTTCCTGATCATCTTTATCCTGCGATGTCACATTTAACCAAAACCAGTGCATCTGTGCTTTCTTCTTCGTCTCCGTCTTCTTCTTCTTCGCCCCAGTCCTCTCTGCGTGTGCTGCTAGATAAGCAGGACATGTTACCTATCGGTATACACGCCTTGCGTGTATTCTTAGCGTGCCCCAGACCCCACACAGCATAGGATAGTTTAGGCAATCACTCCAAGCCATGTCAAGGAATTCCAGAATAACACATGGCAATAAATCATGTACTTTGCTACTGATACATTGTTATATAGATATATTACGACACATTATATTGATACATTGTTATATAGATATATTATGACATCGACACATTATTATATTGATACATTGTTAATGATATGTTGATACATTGTTGTATCGATAATTTTTATATTGTTACATCACTATACAGTACATTATTAATGATGTATTGATACATTATGATATTGATACATTGTTGTATCGATACATTATTATATTGCCATACATTTTTGTGAATGGAGCCTACATATCCTTTCTTTGTGCGTCTCAAAACCGGGCTAAATAAAACCCGTTGTCACTTTTCCAACATGCCTACATATGCCCAACTACTGTAAGAAATATAACTATTTGTACCCAAATATATTTTTTTCTTACACTACACTACAGGGTAGTCACTAAAGAGAGCTGGCAGGGGAGTTGTGGTTTTAAGGCTCTTGCGTCGCTATTCATTATGAGGGGGTGACACTGGCAATGAAGGGCTGAGCTGGCCCTGTATAATGCATACCTCAATGTGTAAGGACTGAGAAAATCTCGCAGGACCAGCCAAGCTCTTCTCTCAGTGGGGTTGGACCATTCATAATGAATAGTGAATTCAAGAAGCTGAAAACACAACTCTCCCTTTAGTGAATAGACCCCTTTATGTAGATCTCTATATATGGCTAATGGGCATTATGGCCATCTAGGTGCGTGCCTACACGGCGCTTACATGGTGGTTACACGGTGCACACATTAGCACCAAAATAGCGGCCTCATTGCTAACTTGCACCACCTGATCCAGTTGCCCTTCTGGCGTATCATTTACATGGCCCATGGACTGTGACTGGTCACAGTGATTACTGTACCATGTACTGCGCTATAGTATAGGTGCGCACGTTTGTGTGAAAATCAGGCATCTATAAAGAGCATTTTGACTGCAAGAAAACAGGTGAGTTTACCGAAAATCACTACATTGATAAATAGGTTTCCATGTGCCAGTACCCTTTAAAGTATTCAGATTGACCTGGAACGGGGCTCCTTTTGTAAACATGGAACAACAAAGTCCCCAAGCAGGCTGACCCCGGACTGGATGAACCCATGCTGTAAAATGATGATTTATAGCTTGAGTTCAATACGATTACTGTTTTCTTGCACTTTAGCCAAACTGAACTTGGGCTTGAAAAAAGCAGCACAGCTCACGCTTCCTTTGAGACTAGCGGTGCGTGGCTGGCCCTTCCGGGAGTGAGAGGGTTAAGGTAAACACTGTGTGTGTCCATTGAAGAAAAAAAAAAAAGAGGCGTCTCAGGCACTGGAGGAGGGCGGGATGGAGGGAGGAGACAAATACCGGGGCGGGCTCGCTTGGGGCTGGTCACGTGACCGAAGAGGCGCGCTGCCTCTCTGACCTTCCCCTCTGTGCTCATTATGTGAGACGGGACGGTGGGGGTTACACGTCTAAGCTGTTCGAGCATGGAGCCCCCTGGGGACGAACTGCGTCTGTTATAGAGATAAATATGTATGTATATGTGTGTGTATATATATATATATATACATACACATACATACACTATTACACCTTCTGTTCTTAACAATGCTCTGTTTCCTTAGTATATAATGAGAGTACTTGTACAGTTCGGGGGGGCTGCGCTTGCTCCCTACACACACATGCTTAGAGCGCTGCGTTAAGAAATACCATGCAAGCCATAGTACATTCCTCAGCCGGGACTCTGCTACCGTCCCCCCTTTACGTTGCCCAATACCGTTAGGGGCTGGCAGCTACCGGCCAATAGCGAGATGAAAGGAGTGGGCTTGCGAGGCGCTTAATGCTCCTCATCATCTGCGAGGTCACTCCCTGGCTACCGGCGTGCGAAAGAATCCCCAGCCATTGAGATCGAACAGAGCCGGCAGCTATGTACTCACCTGGCGCCATTACAAAGTGTTACGGTGCAGGTGACGTCATTTGTGTTAGAAGTTCGAGAGCAAGTGATGTTCATATTCCAAAACACACACAAAAACGGCTTTGTACGACTGATTTACATACGATCGTTACATCTCACAACACAGTAGCAATCTGCAATACAACCTAACGATCCATCACCATATATGTTCATCATAATAAAAGGGTAACCGCTGTTACCGTGGGTTTAGGACATTGAAGGTGCGCTGTATTATTGCTCATTGCCACTGAGATCAGAGGCTATCTTACTACTATTTAGGCAGATGGGTCATTCATACTCAGAGCAGACCAGCCCAGGAGTCTGAATGTAATGTATGTTTACCATGCACCACAATCCTCAAAGGTAGGGGTACCACATCTTAAACATCAGTTCCATTACCATCCACTGTCTCACGCTGATTCCTCAAAAGTAATGTCATTCGGATACTTATATGATCTTCCCCACTTGCTTGATACACACATCATCACTGCTTAATAATTATAGGTTTCATATGTACCAAAAGCGTGTGGTAACCTGCAACAACATTATTCCAGCCTGTTCAAAACTGTTCCATATGGTGTTTATTTTAACTCTATTAATTTGTAATGTGAGTATAGGAGTAAAACTCAATCCCCTGTTTAATAAAAAAAAAAAAAGACATATGAAAAATCAAAGTACACTGGCCACCACGGAAACGCATAGCGGCTGTCTACCAAAGTCGGTGAAAACATTATTATGTATTTCTGGTATGTAGAGGATTTGCAGTGGTTATGCATAAATACTGACTGTGGTACAATGTGGAGCAACGAGCAGACGTTCAATTGTGATTGTAGCAGAATTGGTCTTTAAGCATCATAACCGTTCTGTAACAATGTGATTCTGCTATTATGCCTTGGATTTTCCGCCCATTTTGCACCAACATAAACAAGTCCCAAAGTGACATTTATCTTAGGGGCATTACTGTCTTGGATTTCATTAGTAGTTAGCCAAGGCCATATTGCTTTCAGAGCCAGGTTCACACAGTCCTACACATCTAGGACAGTGGGTATTCCTTTACTTCCCCAGTCTTTTATGAACAGTTATTTGGACGGGGAATGGCACACTGAGCACAGACTGGGCAGCCTATTAATTAAAACTGCTGCCACTTGGCCATCTATGAAAATAAGAGCACCCATTGCATTAACCAGACACATTTTGGCAGGGGCAAGTTCCCCTGACTATACTGTGAGTAGTATTTTGTAGAGGGCACAGGACTCTTTGAAGCGGTTACATTTTCATTCTTTCAAGCAACAATCCTGCCAGTGAATTCATTCTTGTGTCTTGCACAGCCTGATCTGGAGGATAGAATTAAACACTATCTTAATCGTTTCTCTCCCTGTGGTCTGCTTTCCTCAAACACAAGAGATTATTTACTGTGAGGATGTAATTGGTCTTGTTTCTGTAATGTTCAAAAAAAAAAAAGGAAGGGTTGTCTCAACTTGGGTGGTCAGAGGAAGGCCTGTCCCCAATTTGCCTCATTGATGAGCAAGGGTTGCATTGCCAACAAGTGATGGTCATCTTAGTCTACAGTCTTGATCTCAGTCCACATTGGAGGGTACTGCTAAATATAATGTGTGTGTCTTGTTCACTAAATCTTTAGAACTTGTCAGAATCCCTTGGACGTGTTTTATAAGGCGTAGTCTGGTTTTGAATGGATCTTGAAATTTCTAGAATGTGTTGTTTTGAGCTGTTGGGTAAATAGGGACCCATAGTCGTCAGTCTTGGTAGAGTTAAGATATCTGGTGCCATATATGCCATCCCCTCAGTGAAATGACAAACAACATTATAAGTAACACTGCATTAACACCAGCAGGAAATGACAACTTGTGGCACTATTTGTTTTGTGGACTACAACCTGCACCTTGTTCAATCAGCCAAGTGGCTGATCATGATATGGGTTGTAGTCTACAGCAGCTGACATTACAAAAGTCTGGCTGTCCCTGTGAAAGCAGACCTATTGGATTACTCACAGCTACACTAATTTACTTTAATAGTAACATGTGGATCTAGTCATTGGGAACACACCCTGCAAGTGTAAGTTTATTTATCTATAGAATATGTATGTCGGGTGTATATCAGGATCCAGACCTTGTGTCTATTCCACTTACATCACTGTGTTTATGGTTTTGACAGCTGTTACATATAAGTGAAGATGTGGTAACCTACACAATGCATATGTTTTTCCTATAACCAATAATGTTAATACAACATTACTCAGTGTGCCATAGTGCATTTACACTGATATAGTGTGTGGGCAATTCCTCTGATATTACAGAATATGATGACACAATAAATAATAATAAAAAAGGTTTTAAACTTAAATCACTTGTATGTATCCACTTCATAAATGAACCAATATTTGCAATGCCTGTATGTATGGGGCATACATCTATATAGTTGCCATGAAAGATCTGTCACATTAGCATAATTAACATCATACACTTCTTCAAAGAGGATCACCCTGCCGTCTTGGGCATTGTCATATGGCTCTAATGGTCATAAATGTATGTGTAAAATTACATCATACATAAATGTGGTTGCTGTCACTAAAACTATGTTTCTGTAAGCTTTTAGGATGGTTTGTATGGCTGTAACTGGTCCCTGTGTCGCTTCAGAAATATGTGGCATTAAGATGAGCCCTTTGGTTATTATGATGCATTATGAGAACAGTTACTGCATATTGACCCAAACTTTGGCCATGTATTGGTACATTCTTCTATAGAACATCCCATTTATACAAGAACTGTAGTGATTATTCATGCATTTGTCAAATATGGCAGGCACACAATTTTTTCATTACTGAAGACTTATGTTACACTGAAATCAATGTGTCATTTTTACTATCATGAACATTTCAGTTTTTGAACAGAGTAATGGGAAGCTAATACACATGATTAGCACCTGATCTTAAAAACATTGGCCACACATGTCATAGTTATCTACTAGAGGCTAGTATCTGTACACTTTAGATAATAAGGCACAACCAAACAAAACCACCTCCAAGGGCATACATACTGCTATGAAATGGAAGGGAAAGGAACCTACAATTCACAAACTTAATGTCATCATAACAGTAACCAACAAAATCATTTTATCGCCACTTTCTGAGAGAGACCTTAGGTTTATTCAGCTAACACAAGGCCAGCCAACCAACAATGCAGTATATCTATGGGAACCATTATTGATCAATTACATATTAACAAATATGTCACATATGGTTTGGTTGACTAAGAGACCACCAGTATGATCAAGAAAGACAAGTAACCCCACCTCATCAGCTGGCATCGTGCTCTGTCACCTTGTTGTGGACCATAGGTATTCTAGTGAAATCAGACACTCTTTTCATGTAGATTGGGCTTTTACTAAATGTATTTATCACAAATGGTAAAAAACACGTGTATGCTCTGCATGTGGGTGAATCAATGTGATGTCTTCTTGGTGTGATTATAGCATCTTCCCCCAGAGGAAGACTATGGCTATGGCTGATTCCTGCCACAGGCTCAGTATTTATCCAGATCTCTGTGACATGATCCCTTTGACTCACTGCTGGAGTAACACATTTATTAGAGATATAAGCGTGAGAATTGAAAAGCCAGTAAAACAATCCAGCCTCATTGTGTGTCCTTCTTTAATTCAGATAATCCGGTTTACACATCACGCCTACATCGTTCAATGGGACTTTATAAACTGGAGCAGAGGCAAGATAGGATAAGAAAAGGTATGTAATGTGTGTGTTTGGGGCTGAAACGAGGATTAGCAATTTAGTCACCAGCACCATGATCACCCCTCTTACCCACAAACAGTTAAACCTTAAGTAGTATGCAAAAAAGGTTATTTTTAATGTTTAACAATAAAATAATAATTTTTAATAATAATAAATCCAACAATCATAATCCTGTCCATACATGCATCCAATTTATGTGAACATCCCAATTCCAACACTAACCATTATTTAAAATATATCAGTAATAATCTACAATCTACTTCCATTTATAAAGGTTGCAAAAAATGACTTTCTATAAAAAAAGAAACAATTCATTAAATCAGCCTTATCTCCAAATTAAGAGTGCACGAAATCAGCCCCGGGTTTCTGGATTGTATGCTCTAAATCTCAGAGGTAACAATAACACGTTTTAGCAGATCTAAACTCAGGGTAATTCTTTTTAACATTATTGCAGGATTATTGCAGGACTCACCCACCCTATAGAAATACATTGAAAGGAAATATCACATTGTGTAATGCTGGACTCCAAAGCCACCCACTTCTGTCTTCATTTGATTGAGTTTGAGTGGGGTGTTCACAGGTGTCCTGCAGACGCCACATAGGGCTACATAGTGGCACTTACTATGGTGGAATGAAAAGCTTCTCATTCACTGTGCCTTTTCAAGGATGTACTCATTACACGGCTTAATCCTCACCCCAGATCCTGGATCTACACACACACAGCTTCATAAATTCCCTGCCAACTCTTCCCTGCCCTCTCTCTGCTCCCAAACTTAAGTCCAGCTACAGTAGCCTGATCACAACACAACCAGTGCCTTTTGCCAAGATCCCCACTCCACAGAGAGTCATTTGACTCTCCAGACTTCCTTATTTCAGTGCATTGCAGTCATCATCATTACTCACCATCAGTCCACCTCTCCAATGTGCCAAAGCCCTGGTGAATATTGCAGTTGAGATGATATTATTATTATTTTCCTGGGTTTTTTGGGGGGGAAGGGGGGCTGGAGAAGGGGGTATTACACCACCCTTACAAATCCCATCAGTTTCTTGCCATCAGAGTGTAATAATCCTTCTGGTTTGCAGGCATTCTGCAGAGTACTGGAAGGTCTCACAATTACATGACTGTTTCTATTAAGCAGCTTCATCGTCTTCCATGTGGGTGGTCTGGCTCTCACTAGGCAGGACCTGTCAGTATCACGTGACTCTAAGAAGAAGAAAAAGAAAAAAAAAACCACTTTGCCTTTTTTTAAACAATAAAAAAATCTACAGGGGAAGACAGAGTAAACTCCATTAACAAGTTATATACATCAGCCCAAGTATGCTAGGTAAACATTAACAGAAGCAGTCACAAAAAACCTTTCAATTAAATTCTGCAAAATGCAATACCCTTCAGGAAATTGGAAGGGTATCAGGATAAAGCAAATGAAACAGCTCATAAAAAAGTATATAAAACCACTATATAAAATTGTGTAGGAAGATGAGCCACAACAAAACATATATTTATATACATACATAAATATATATATATAAATATATCATATAAGAAAAATGAACATATAAATATATATAGTATATGTATATATATATATATTATAATGATCAGCAGGGCAGCACATTTTGGCAATGATTCCTTATTATTTGGCATGTTGCAGATAAGAATGTTCTTGCTATGGCAATTTGATGAGACAGGAGGGGTTTGAGATAAAAGGATGGTTAGCTTTATAAATAATGATAAATGAGTTACCACAGAAGGGAAATATTGTAGCAATAATCTACTGAGAAAGGGTTGTCAGCTTATTAGTGTTAAGAGGAAATGCCAGTCAGTCATGCTCTATTATCCTGTTTCTATTCATCACTGTTCACTGCCAACAGTGCATAGGGAAATTGGTAAAATGCCTGAAAATGAACACATCAAAGTGTTGGAACATGGATTTTTTTTGTGATCATTTGTGTGGCTACTGTGTGTGGGAGAAAAATATTAGGAGCCACTGAGGTGAGAGGGGTTCATACAGTAAATAAAGTCATGCAGCCTGTGGCTAACAGATCCTGTAATTAGCTGCTGTAACACACTGTATGGGGGGCACATCAAAATGCTCACGTGGATCCACATCTCCTATCAACCAACACCTGGCAGACCCCCAGTGCTGCATTGCACATGTATGTGATAATATTATATATACTCCCTACCCAATCCTATTGTAATGGTATCTGAACGCTGATAGTCCCTTGGAAGTGATGGTATTGAAAGGGTTAATATCTTGAGCCCACACAGATATTTGACAAGAAACACATATTCATGAAAGCAGATAATAATGATCTATCATTATTTTTCCCACACATATAGTGATACATAAACAAGAGCATGGTTTTTATATCTATTTATGCATGGAATTGTGGTCTAATGCATAAGGAGTGACTATTAGGGGATGGGCTCACTAAATGATACCTTTGATTTGATCTGCATCAATCACCTGTTTCACAATGTTTCTATTTGCAGAAATGTTACACATCCATGCATACACACACACACACACACATATATATCCCATACAATAATCTGCATGAAGTATAGAGCTCTGATTGGAGGAATGGGGAGAGACTGTCCCCGTGGTTCCACCCTTTTCCAAAAGTGCACAGAGAGGCCGGAATATCGCAGATAGGTTTGCGGAGGAAAGTAGGGTGCAGAAAAGTTTCTCTCTCTAAACAAATATATCCCGAAAAAAAATACCTTGGGGTGTCAACTGAGCTATGTTTGACTTTAGTAGCAGTCATTGTTAAGTTAGGAAAATTATTACCCAGCAGTGGCAAAATACCCAGTTATGACCACATCCTTCCAGCACCCCTCAAGTGGTGTTTAGGAGGCACCAGGGGCAGACAGGCCATCCAGGACCCCTAACAAAAAAAGTCATGGCCCCCCATGGAGAAGCCCCTTCCTTAGCCATGTCTTATCATGACCAAACCTATCATGAGCCCCTCCCTTGTGGCTACATCCCCACATATAACATTTTCAAATATTTGTAGTGTTAAAAAACTTCTTATAAAATGTATATTAACTAATTTTATGCAGAAATGGAAAAATAAAATATTGCACAAGTAAATACATAAACATATATAAATACAGAAACTCAATCTGAAAAATATAAAAGTAAATATATTTGCTATCACTGTAAACAACAACCAAAACTAGGGAGTGCAAAGGCTCATTGAATGATTTTGACACAAAGTAGGTCTTCTTGCATAGAAACATTTTACCATTTATTATTTCACCAACTACTATGAACATGAATGTTTACCCTAAAACTTACAGGAGAAGGACAGTAGATTGGCCTGCCTAATGTTTTGGAATGCACATTGAAGTTCAAACTTCCCTAAACACCGGAGTCTTGTTTTAATTGAACAGGCTGCAGCAGGATCATTTAATAAAAGTAAATCATGGGAGAGGTGAAATAGTGGATGGATGGCTCCCTGAGCTGAGGAGGAACCGCATTTAAAGGAAAGGAAGGAAAGGTATATGGCACCCAGGTGGATCCTTTAGATGGGAAGACCCCCCATCATTTTATAAAATGAAAAATGTATACATACAGCATAACTGCCATCACCATATACTGAGCCAGACATTGAAGGTGGTATAGCATAACTCCTATTACTATATACTGAGCCAGATATTGATGAGGCACAGCATAACACCCATCACTATATACGGAGCCAGACACAGACAGTCGTACAGCATAACTTCTATCACTATATACTGAGCCAGACATTCCCAGTGGTACAGCACAACTCCTATCACTATATATTAAGCCAGTCATTGATGGTGGTACTGCATGTTTCCCACCACTATATACCGAACCAGACATTGACAGTGGTACAGCATAATCCCCATCACAATATACAGAGCCAGACATTGACAGTGCTATAGGATAACTCCCCTCAGTGTTTTTATTAAAAAACTAAACACATCAGGGTATTTAAATTACTGGACAATTTTGGACATTTTTTTAAAAAAAATATTGGAACAGGATGGTTCCCTTTATGATATCATAGGGATATCAGTACCTGTTATCAATCTGTCCCCTGCTCAGAGGTCTCAAGAGGGTCTTAAGAGAACTCTTTTACTTTGTATTGCATACCACCACCTTGTGAGAGTCAGCATGCCTCTCACTATGATGCTTGTGATCTCACAGAGCACGGAGGAGTTTTTTTTTGTGTTTTTTGTGTTGCTGATGGTTGAGCGCTTCCTAAACTCATTACTGCACACATTCATGCTAACACATTCAGACAAATGCACACACATGCACTCACATTAACACACATGCTAATACACACTCATGCTAATACAAACACACACACTTACACATATGCACTCATGTTAAGACACACTAAAACTCACTCTATCACACAAATAACACCATCATCACGGCATTATTTTCATTGGAGCCTTTTTCTAGATATTATTACTGCGGGATGTGTCTATGTTCCCATCTCTGCTGTTGTTGTGGTCAGCCAGCCCCCACTTATGTTACAGTTTTCGAATCTATCAATTACGAATTATCAATAAATGCTGAATAAAAATCTACTTGGCAACAATAATAGTTTTATATGTTATACCTATGTTCATGTCTAAAACATAACTACCTTAAAAGTGATTGGAGTTTGACTTTTAAGTAAACAACTGTTCTTGGCTGATTTTTATCCGTTTACTCAACTATACAATTATTTTTGGGAGTGGTTACAACAAGGCTTAGTAATTTTAAGATTAGCTTGTGGGCAAATCACTTTTTAACCTTGTTCTCGTTTTGTATTTTTCTAGGGTTCTCAATATATAACAATCATACTAAAAACATGCTGTCTTAATGTATAGAGATGGAAACAAAAATGCCATTGTGCTTTCGCTACAAACTTTAGAATACCAACAGTCAGTAAAGACACGGGGCCATATTTATAAAGTACAATTTTGGCACAGCTAAAGTTGGAACAATCAGCAGGAACATTTAATTGGTTTCCATAGTGACTACACCACTACTCTTTATACATTATGTATTATATTGTTCATTGCTCTTTATACATTATGTATTATATAATATCTTATGTGAGTGTAAAATTGTTTTTACAATCTTTTAAAATTGTCTCTTTCAATCAAGAAACAAACCATTCTGGTGATTTTTGTTTCACTGTGTTAAATTGACAGATGGAGCATTTCTTTGTATTACATTGGGTGGTACATCCCTGTTTTAACATGAAAGAGAGATAAGACATTTTTTCCCTAAGATTTCCGAGGTAGATCCAGATTTCCCTGTGGAATTAAGCTACGGCATCTACCTCCATTTCATAACTTAACAGGTTTTATTTTAGAAATGTTATTATAAAACCCTTAAGGAACACTTACAACATTAACAATGTCTACACTATGTTTCTAATCTATTTCATGTTATTTTAATGGACGTAATTTGGGCTTCTTTGAAAAACAAGGGCATTTATAGGTGGCCCAAACTTTTGAACTGTAGCGTGAGACTTTTTTTACACACTTTTACAGGTATATAAATTTTACCCAGATTGTATAAATGTTAAAAAAAATACAAAAAATATATTTGTTAGCTTGCCCTGATTTAAAAATCACTTCATATATAATTTTTAAGTTTTCTCTTTTTTTTTTAGGTTTTTATTTTAACCCCCTACCTAACTCTAAACCTATCCATAACCCTAACTATTTCTTCACTAAATAACCCCCTCCACACTAACTAACCAATATGCATTATAATTACACATAAAATAAATTAACCCCTTAGTGTTAATTTAGTGTAAATGTATTTTTTAACCTAGGTCCTGGGACCTATGGAATCACTAGGCACGGCACGTGGTATGACATTGGTCGGAAGGGGTGAAACTCCATCTGAAATAAGACTTAGACCTGAGCTTCATATACACTTTTATGCATATAATAACTGAGAGATGTGTTCAGGAGTGGAGCTGCAAGTTCTTCTCAACGTTAGGACTTTATTTTTTTAACTTTTAAAAAACTGTCTGGGATATTAAACTGTCCCTTTAACACTTAGTGATGTAGCCACCACCGGGTAGTTGTGTTTTGAATTGAATAGTATATATTTTGCCTGTAAATCTACAGTATGATTAATATTGCATTATTGTGATATTCTGCCATTTAATGTTTTGTAATTGTTGTATATATGCTTAACACTGAACAATTAATAAGCTTTTTTAAATGATCTGTGATACATTGTGAATTGCATATGTAGGTACCAATAGACCACATGCAGCAGAGGCACCACTCAAGGGAAACAACTAAGTAATTCAATGAAGCAACCATAAGGAAATCTACCATTTATAAAATATTAAACTTATGCGAAAACATGTCCGAAAAGCGTGTTTTCATGCCTACTAACACAAACTGGGCAGATGGGAGAACATTTTTGTGGAACTTTGCAGAATTAGGTATCACAAATGTACAGCATAAGGAACCTCTGCTATACATATGTCTGACCTTGAGCTTTTTTGGGTACAGCTATATTAATCTCTGTCTGTAGAATCCCTGGAAGCCTTCCTCTGAGCATTCTTCTCAGGTCTTTCTATAGATCTCAACATTTGTTATGTCACTGTAATTTGGAATATATTGAACAGTGGACAGAAGGTCTCTGATGTCTAATGCATCATCTATTAAACTCAATAACACAGCGGATTCTTGAATAACTTTCTTGGAATCCTTTTTTAAAGTTAACATTTATCTGTCTGGAAAGTTGAATTTTGCCTGCTATCTTCAAAACTATAGATTTTTCTTAACCCCTTAAGGACAATGGGCGGTCCCTAAACCCATTGAAAACATTTTGAGGCCGTACATGTACGGGCTTTGTCATTAAGGGGTTAATTTTACCAACTGCATTTTATGACTGGCTAAAATTATTTCAGAAGCAATACCTGTCCTCAACAACTGCTATAAAAAACTGTCATATAACAAATTTTCCCCAAAACTGTATTTTTATTTTATTAACATTTATTAGTAGGCCAATATTTCTTTTAAATGTTTTTCCCAACTATCAGAAAACAACATAGTTCCCAGGTATGCCTATTAACCATATAAGTATGCTATGTAGCAGAGAAAAAAAATCCCTCTTTAAAGATACAGAAACATTTAAAGACTTATCCTGCAATGGCCGACAAATTTGATTTGAATCCAGAAGCCAGCTCAAAATATGTAGGAGACAGTTTTTTTTTTTCCAATCAGGTTTTTATTTTCACATATTTAAAGGTTTGATTATATCACTCTTCTCAATTATGTTTAGGGTGATGCTCCACCATCATAGGGCCCCTATATATAATACATGTATTATAATTAAGAAATATGTCCTGTTTTAAAGATAAAGATATTTAAAAAAAATATATGTAATAAATAAAAGAAAATGTTTTTCAGAAAGTATGGATCAATACATGAAATATTTGGCAAATATATATATAAACGTTAATCCATCTCATAAAGAATTGATATATTGGTGAAAACATACATCGTTCAAGCAGTCTCCTGCCCTTCCTCTCCATCACCCAGGCGCCATTAAGCCTACGCTCACCCCTGACACACACACACTCACGAAAACACCATACGCTGACATCCAAATATTAACACACACTCATGATAACACCAAACAGTAACACACACATTCTAACACCATATAGTAACAAATGCACCTGCTAACAGCATGCAGTCAATACCATAAGGTCACACATACATGCTAATACCATATATTGACATACATTGTGAGGTACGTCTTTACCAGGAGGAATCCGAAATGCAGGACTGGAACACACTTGCTCAGAAACAGAACACACACAAGGGGCCTGGTGAGGTTAACAGGGCACTTGGCAGTGAACTGTAAGCACGAGTGGTCAGAGAGAAGCCGTTTAGCAGACCAGGGTCGGGACGTCAGAGATACACGTAGTCGGTATGGATAGCCAGGGTCAGGATGCCAGAGGTACACAACGTTGCAGGGAGAGCCGGAGTCAGGAAGCCAGAGATAACACGAGAGCCGTTAAGCAGACCAGGGTCAGATACCGGGATAACAAGAGAGGGTAAAATACACACTGGAGGAGCTCACGATATACAGAAGGGATCAGTATAACTGAGCACTGGACACACTGAGAGAGAAGTTTAAATAGCCCGGGGGCGTTCCCCGACGTCTGGGACGTGATCGCGGAATCCAGTCGGCGGTCAGCCTCATAAATATGCATGAAGCAGCCGCGCACGAGCGGCTGCTTCATACTCTAGCGAACGGTGCCGGCGTTTCAGCCGGGAAGGAGAAGAGGACGTCGGGGGCCACTTAAGGTAGGTGCCTTACATACATGCTGACACCATACACTAATACACAGTCTAACACTAAATCTGGCACTACAATACAGTAGACAAGCTGACTCTGGCACTATACATTTACACACACTCACTATAGCACTAAACATATACACACACACTGATACTACAGTATACACAGACACAATGACTCTAGCACTATATATATATATATATATATATATATATATATACACACAGACACAATGACAATTTACACACACATACACTACTCCCCCCTCCCTACCCCTCTCACTTCGGGGAACCCTGCTGCTCTGCTGCCTGTCTTCAAACTTGGCACCACATAATGCATCATGGCACCCACTTCACCACGCCCTGTAGCCAAGCAGGGGGGGGCTGGATTCCCAGTGGAGGGTCTGGCCCGTCCTCCCCTTCTCTTGCAAAACCCTGGATTCCAAGAAATGATTTCTAGTCACCATGGCGACCTTGCGCCCGGGTTGGCATAGGCCTGTTGTACTCACTCATACCAAATAATTGATTACCTAGCTAACTCTCTTTAGGAAAGTGGTATATTTGAAACGATATATCAAACCCAGACTTTGATTGCAGAGCCATTTGACCCATCTATTCACATATACACCCAAAGTGCAACTATTAGCTACTGCACACCTGGCTCATTTCATGCAAAGATACTTTTATTGTATTTGCTTGCCAAAAACATTTGAAAAGTAGCAGCATATCATACTTAATCTGACCCCAATTGAGGCCTATTTTGAATGGCAGGCTGTCAAGCTTACCTTTGAATACACTAAGGAATAAAAGCATTAACATTTCTAACATAGTTTTACCCAAAGCATCAACCTTCCCCCAATTGCTATTGTAAACCAAGTCCACTGATTTCTTAATCATAAAGCAACATTAAATCAAGAGAAGAATAGGATTCCAAAGCCAGGCATGCTTTCTAAAAGTGGGATTACTGCAAAAAGAAAATTGAATAGTAGTGAGGAAAATCTATAAAAAACATGAAATTCCACTCAATTCTTTAATGCCGATAATTCCCATTTCTGTCTTGTAGAGACTCAAACTATCTGGTTAAAAAGGTTTGGTGAGTCATTTCTTACTCACAAACTTTAGACTTCTCAAATTAGACAAGGCTTGGAGAATATCTGGACAAGTAGATGCAAGTGACAATGGGCAGAGGGCACCAGCTCATGTTTTCTGTCTTTGTGGTCTGAATTTAGTTTTTTGCTTTTTTGGTTTGTTTGTCTGATGCTACATTTTTTTTTTAAGAAAGCAAACATTGCCTTTTTGGAAGGAAGATAAAAGGTAAATTTATAAAAGATTTTGGAGATACTGCAAGTTCAGATAACTGCCCATTAAAATAAATAGATACCATTGTGAAGCAAAGCACTTTACAATACACCACAAAGGTGTGTTTAATGTAAACATGCTTATAAGTTATAAGTGGAAACCAAGAATGACATTAAAGTGGATTGCCACTTTTCCTGAGATGTTTTACCTAAATTAGCTCATATAGTGGTCATTAAAATAAGCAATATATATCAATTAGCACCCGTACTTTTGTATATACCACATTTTATACTCCTTTTCTCGGGTTCTGCATGATTATTCATTCCCATTAGGTTATCCCTAGCCTCTTCTTTATGCTGCTAATTATTGTTGATTGGTTGACACAGCCTTTGTAAGGGTACATGAGAAGATGGGGAGAATTTCAGGACAGGTAATTTCTGGATATATTAGCTGTGTCAAAAACTATCAACAACTTGCTTGGGTTAAACTTTTAAACATAATATCTTCAAAATAATTACACTGATTACTTACTACAGCTCCCCATTTCCATTATAAACTACATTTATAGAAATAAACTGAATAACCTGTCCCATCTGTCAATAAATACCTGCATAGATAGGAAAAGGAATTCCGAGCCCCGATCCATGATAGAAAAAAATATTTTGTTTTATAATAGGGATTTCATACAGGATTATTTTATATTTTTTAGCTTCTTTATTTTCAGTTTATGTGTTGCAATAATAACTCTTTGGTTCCCTTACCAAAATATTAATACAAAGCTTACACTAGAGATATAGAATACATAACAGAGACATGTTCTTGCAAGTGATCATGCAGATGGTGAGATCAGTAGGAAATGTGTTTGGGAATGTAGGGGTGAATGGAAAGGAAAAGAAAGTTCAGAGAAATGCCGATGGGAACAGTTCCATTTGGGGTTTACTGACAGATGTTATGCAACAAAGTAAAATGAGCAAGAAACACCAACTCTCTCATTAATCCATTATCACCATTAATATTCTAGTGTAACATTTTCATTTTTTTCATAGCATTTAGCTAGATAGTACGCATAGTTGTCAATTTGGAATAAAGAGTCTTTAGTTGAAGGCATAGTCTTGTATTTGGCCAACACAGATCAAGATGTCACATCTTATCTTCTTTGGTATCTTCTTGAGATGGAATCCATGTCATCTGCCACACTGCTATAAATGTGTTAATAGAACATCCACAAGACATTACTTACTTGTCAACCTTACTGTGAGTGGTTGATGCTACAACCAATGTCAGATGGAAATGTAGATTGCAGATCAAACTAAGTATTGTATCAATATTGTACTGCATAAATATATAGAAAATTGTAACATAAATATTTAGTACTTTGTCTGGGGCAGGCCATGCATAGATTTGCATTTACTTTACTAAATTGGTTTAAATGAAACATCTCATCTCTTTGGAAATAATGTGGGTAGTCCCAATCCACCAGAAAGGACTGCAATTTATATATCTTTACTGACTCGCTTCTCTAATGAGAAACTAATTGACACGTATCATAAGAAGATAAAACTAACCCTTTTGACACTTATGACTTTAAATTGCACTTTTAAATGCACCACTGTGTTGTGGAAGCATGAATGGTAATTTAATAGATAATAATTATGTAAAAGGTTTCCCAGATTTGGGATCCTTTTGTGAAGGTCACCATTTTGTCATCTCGTTCCTTGCAAAATCGAAATATTAACTTATCCAACTTTTGTTATTTTGAAATATATAGATTTATTTAAGTACTAAAAACAGTTCTATTGTTTTGAACACATTAAAGTCAAACATCAGGATCAGGATGATTTTCCAAACTGTCCAAATTGGTGTCTACAAAATATAAAAAAAAAAACAAATGCATGCACATACAACCAATGGTACCTTCCATAAGAAACATAATTTATTTAGCATTACGTATTAGAAGCCCCTCTTGCATTGGGTTGTGACATGGTATCATCACAGCAACTGATGGAATGCTTCTGATATATAGAGCACCACTCTGGTTGCTATGGTGATTGGACCTCATTCTTTGTTTGTACCCCTAGGTCTAAAATGAAAAATTAGCATTTTAACTGGGTTGTAAATGAGTAAACACATAGACAAAAATCTAAGTGTAGAAGGAAAATACAATAATATAAAAAACAATCCAGAGTAAACAGTAATGATAGGAGATGAAGAACAATGTGCCCCTGTTGCGGGACAGGATGTCGATGTTACACTTGGCTACTGATGGTATGATGGTTGGCGAAATAAGACACTAGAGTGGTCAGTCACCTGCTGGTTCATGTTTTGTTATCCATAGAAACTCACAGTGGGTTTCGCGTCCGTGCCAGTAGTTACAGGTGTGCGTAAATAATGGTTAATACCTCTCTTCTGATGAAAACAATTCAGCGCACTGGACTTTAAGCAACATTAAAACAAAGATTCTGCTTAATTAAAATACATACATATTCTTTTGTTTATTGGAACAGCTTTGCTTTAGAAAACACATTCAGATTGCACTAGCTTTTTATGCAATACAAGATGTTTTAAGATATAATGTTAAATAATTGCAGATTTATAACAAAAGCAAGATTCTTTAGCATGTAGGGCAGAAACAGCCCTGTATAATGCATAGTTCATCTGCAACTCACCCATACCTCAAACGCCAGAGTCTAAACTTTGGATCAAAAAGTTCTATATAAAAATGTGAAAATTAATGAAAGCCACTGGCACTCGAAGCGTTAAAGTAACAAGCAACATTTATTTGGTAATGATGAAATGATTAAATGTAAGATTTTAATTTTTTTCCATTAAAAAGTGGGTGTACGAGTATCATATCGGCCAAGAAAGCCCTTTTTCTGTTGAAACACAAAAGTTGGACAGCTAAAACTACACTATGCTCTTATGCCATGCATTACTTATTCCTGTGGTATAATGTCCTTCATTTCCATGACATCCAGAGCAAGAAGAACAACTTCAAGACAAGAAGCATATTTATCTCCCAGCTGCAAATCTGATGCAAAATCACATCATGTACAATGGGCTTTATTGTTTGATACATCTGGCAAAGTGTTTTGCACCTGTTTGCTGCAAAGAGTCCTGTAAATTGATATCCCCCGTAAAGTGATGGTCCTTTTGTTTAAAGCACTCGAAAACTACAGAGGTGGAGCAGAAAGTATTGTACCAACATATAGTAGAAAAGATAAGCTTCTCTGAACCTCGTGGGGTTGAAAAACTCTTTGGAATGCCAATGACATTCAACAACATGCTATTCTAGTAACTCATATCTCAAATAATGTTAGCTTCTTTCATACCGACATGATTATTTTAATTGTGAGGGATGGCACCAAGGCCAAGTTTGGCCAATCAAGAACTGTCCAAGGGTCTCAGCCGTAAGACACTGCATTTGATGCTTGGAAAGGGGACAAAGACATATTGGGGGTTATATAAAAGTTATTATATTGAACCTTATACTAAACCTTGAACCAGAATTGCCTTTCCTAAATTACCATCACTGTTCTTCCTAAAAATGATTCTTTTAGATATATATATGTTTCCATATTTTTGTTTTGTTAGGTCAAACACTTGACAAATATTTAGCGATGATACTCAACATTGACTGTGTGATTTTCTGGCCACGTTTGGTGTGTCTGTTGTTTTCCACCAAATATTATGCCACAGCATTTTCACATGTTATTTTTCACTTTTATTGCCCGCAACACTTTTCAACATCACCCCAATGAAACATTACTGTGAGTCATTGAGAGAATAAAGAGAGTTGTAAATAAAATACTCAAAAGTTAATTACCAGTAAAATGTTTACATTTGTTTGGATGCCACATGGATTCTTCTTTTGTTAGACGCTAATAAAATAAATGATGAAATAACGATCTTTTCCAATGCCCAAATAATAAGCCAGGTTAACAGCTAATTGACCTGTTAGTGTCTTATATAATAAGAGAGAAGAATGAAATTTTTGTAATGGGAAATTAAGAGGATTTACCATTTAAAGGTAGGTAGCAATGAAATCTGATGATTTTCCCTGTACTTTTCTTCTTTCTGTTTTTCTATCATTGAATGATTTTTAATTAAATAATCACCTTCCCAGGGTCAGCCTCCCAGAGCTCCCCCTCTTTAGGGGAGTGGCTTTCTGAAGGGGCAGGGCTAGCCCCAAACAACCTTTAGTAGACGTGGAGTGGGAGGGAAGTGGGCAGGGAAGAGGTGTGACCAAACACCACTACCCTGCCTAGAGAAAGAAGAAACTGACTCTGAGACCCGGAGAATCAGGGCTTCACATGAAGACTACATGTCAAACCTGGGCACAATTAACGAAACAACAATTGAATAAATAAACGAATCAATAAAAATGTGTTAAAAATATGACATGATATAAATAGGAATGAGGTCTACTGAACAGCACGAAAGAACACAGAAACTACTAGCAATTCATGAGATTTACTTAACATATAAAGCACACTTGTGACAGGTAATGAAAATGTTATCATAATCAGAGTCAGAACCTGGAGGATTCCCTGAGGTATTTCCACACTGACTGAAAAAGAAAAAAAACCCCTGAAAATCAGTGGCAATTCTCACTATTTAAAAGATTACTTTCGGCGTCTGTTAAAAACTAATGAAATGATTCCATGTATCAAGGTAAAGCCATCAGCAGTGTAGGATAAAACTGTAAAATATTTCCTCAGGTCCTATTAACGAGATGTTATATGATGGGTGATGGATACAGGTCAAGCTTTCTACTAAGGTGTTTTTGGAAGGTTTGTGGTACTGCGGTTAGGTCCTGTGAAGGCTGTGTCAGGCTACCTGCCAAAAATGCAGGAGAAATGCACAACAGAAATGACTTTATGGTTTTCCATATGGAAGGATAAATTCTGCTGGGAGACATAATTTGTGGAAACATAGATCTGCCTCACAAAGCTCTAGAAACATACCCAGGGCTACCGGTAAATGGACTGCTTCTGGTACAACTGTGATTACATTATCCATAGAAAATACTGAATGATGTATAAGTGATATTCTTTACTTATATATCCCAGCTTAAACAAGTGTAAAAAAACAAATGATAAAGTGCAATAAAATGCAAAACAGTGATATTAAATGTAAGGTTTACAGAGTATGAAAAGTTCACTAACATTTCTAGAATTACTCTCTATGGGAACCAGTGAACTTTCTTAATTAACTTTGGCTTTTATTTAATTGTCAAAAACTAGGCAGAAATTTAAATCATTTTTTTAATTTATCAACTGAATGGGATAAAATCAGAAACTGGGTCATGGATGTTCCTCATAAGAAATACTATTTCTAAAACTCAGCAGTAGATCAAGATGAGGCCCTGGGGGAACACTGTTACAAGGGGTACATATACACTGTACATATAGTGAGAGATTCAACGACAGGAGAGACAATGAGAAAAGGAGGATATAATGAGAAACAAGAGAGATGGGGAAAAAGGGGTAGATAATGAGGGATTGGATAAAAGGGGTATTATATGTGGTAGGAAGTAGAGAGGAATGGAAATGGTGGTTATAAGAATATTTAAATTTGAGAACAGAGATATAGGGGTTGCAGATTTGTTAAGGGCCCTGTAAGTCAGGAGTATAATTATGGCGGGTACAAGGAGCCAATGGAGTGATTGGCACAGTGGGGTGGCAGATGCAAGGGCATTAGGATGGCAGTAATGTTCAGGTTATTAGAGTGGTGAGATGCAGGAGAGGGGGAGATCAATTAGTAAGGAGTTTCAATCCAGTTAAAAAGTCATGGATGTCTGTCCTATTGCCTTCTTTGCAGATCACATATAGCACAGCAAAGTGGCTAGTCAGGAAAGGCAGGTGGGTGGCCCTGCCTACTGAAATGTTGTGGAGGGGTGAAGATGTCAACTCTCCCTTACATTATAAGTTGTTTCTTCTTCTATTTTATTCTTTTCAGGTTGTCATAAAAATAACCCCCCTTACCTCAAAGTCCTGCCTCATCCTTCGGCAAACGAAATATACTGGACACTACTCCATCTGTTAGAAGTAAATGTTCGATACATCACTGTCAATGAAGACTCATTCTGCATATATTTATGTCCAACATATACAGAAATGTTATGACTTCAATAAATATGTGGGTTTGTGAGTGATTTTATTATAATTCTGAATACTAAAATGTTTATGAAATGCCACTTACGTCGAAGGCATAAATGTTACAGTGTAAACGGTTATGCTTTATATAATACAATGATATGACAAAAGTGAATAGTTAAATGTTAGACTTTTATAACATGAGAAAAAGCATTACTCACTTGTAAGTATACATACACGTGCACATTTGTGAGTATGAATATATACATACAAGTGCCTAATGCTATTTCCAGAATTCACAATATTTGATTAGGAGACCCCACATTTCCCCGATTTATTTTGTAGCACACTGTCAGGCCCCATCCAAGCTGCAGAGCTGCATATCTCTGTGTTGCAACAGTTTCCCTATTTTGCTATAATCCATTTCAGTTTATTAGTACTCCCGTAGGCAGGGTTTAGCGTTAGGACCCATCGAATATTGGAGTACTTTGGCGTAGTGGTGGGCTAAGCATACTATTGCCATAAGATGTGATCCGTAATGTATAGACAAACACAATGTGCACAAGCTAATAACACACAAACAATGATAATCTTTCATGTCTTTATTGAACACACCAATTAAACATTGACAGGGCTGGTGGAAAAAGTAAGTGAACCCTTGGATTGATTGTAGGTCTTTTTTGGGAGGCATGATTCACTTCTAGATTCATACACCTAGATTGTAGGTTCCTGTGGGAACAAGGCCCTTCATTCCTCAAGCCATTTCACTTACACTCTGACTAACTCTCCCATTCCTGTTCACTTACTCTGTTACTCTTCTACTTCTGTTTCCACTTCCACATCTTATTTTTTCATCTTCTTTTTTTTTAACTTCTATCTTTGTCCGTATCTCCGCGGACATAACCTGGTGTGAACACTTTAGATGACTTCCTCTTTAGAGGAGAAGTCCTATTTAAAAGAAAATAGGAAACTAAGAAAAAAATGAAAGGTTTTTCCCCCTTCATTCCAAATCACATTATATTATACAAAATCCCCCCCCCCCCCCCCCCACAGCATTATCCCTTAAAGGGCATTTAGCTCTTGGAATGGTAAAAGTCCTAACATGGTGTATTATCCAATGCGATCTATAAGTGTTAATATCTATGACTGTGATACACTTGTAGCTAAACCACAAAATATGTGGACATGTAAGTTTATACATACCATAAAAATACAAGAATAGTTTGAACAAGTAAAGCGTTATATAAATATGATGTGAGGTAAATATTTTGAAATATTCATAAAATGTTTGTGTAGGCAAATGGCATACTCTCCAGCAGAGCCAGACCTTACATGGGTCTTGGTGGGTCCATGGGCAGGCTGTTTGGGAGCAAAGATGACACCGGTAAGCTGTTTGGGGACAAATATGGCACTGTATTATGAATTATAATTATACAAATATGCACCTTACCTTATTTGCACCATTTTTCAAACAATTTGCTGCCACTCTTGGATCATGTCCAAAAAGCTTATCCAGACCCAGTGTGTAGACTTCATTGATGCGTCGTGGCCTCTGCCAGTGTGGGCTCCTCCTCTAGCCATTGTAATTGGCGGTCCTCTAGTATCACGTTCACAGGCCAGTAGGGGTCCCATGGGGGAACGATAATTCTTTTAACTCCATCCCCAAAAACTGTCAAACGGTCATCCATACAGTAACCACGGTTTCTTTCCTCAAATAATAAGGCTACAAAAAGAGTGGGGAAGAAATATAAAGAGAAGACCTTCATTATGAAATCATGTCTACACCAAGTGTTATCCTTTGCAGCTCATTTTTTCATGCAGCCACATGTCTTTCTATGTTATAGCCAGAATAGCAATAAAAAAGTGTTGAAATCAATGTGTTTTGCCCTTCACCCAGTCACAAGTCTATTTCTTGTCATAGTTCCAAAAACATCTGAGAAACCGTTTTCCAGTATAATAAAATAAATAAAGGAATTAATTATTGTAAGAACGCTTTTGAAGATATTGAAGGTTTTATTATTCAAATCCAATTTCAAAAGGATCCCTAAACATTTATTTTTGACAATGGACTCTAGCTGTTCACCTTTTACCCATGAATCACAGTTCTGTAGGGTCATCATTTATATATTTTTGCAAAAAGTGCTCACAAATATTACAAACGTGTCCCCAATGTCTCAGTTTATTGATGACAACATATTGGTGGATTGGATTTTTGAACTACAGGTAATAAAAAGTGAAACATTTAAATGGCCACATTTCTAGTGGATCCCCAGTTTTAATTTTGGAAATGTTTATCATACTTCTTATATTATTTTTTAAAAAGCATATTACTTGTATTAGTAATGGCAGCATCTGGGAAGTAAACACCTCCATGCTTTCCTAATTAATGCAATTGAACTAAATCTGTTTAGCTGTGTCTCAAGCATATTGAATACTGCTGCAGTGAATTAAATATGGATACATGAAAAAATGTATATATGATAAAAAATGATAAATGATAAAAGCCATTGATACGTAGCTTACTACAATAGCTATGGAATAACTTCCGATGTTTTTTTTTCATTGTGTTGTTTTAAATTATTCTTTTATCCCAATTCAAAGAAATTGTTTCTTATGTGAAGATATCTAAGAAATAGTATCCCTTAGATGAAGTTCAATTACTATGATACAATTACTATGAAATTAAAGGGCCAAGGGCTGGTAAGAGAAACAATTGCAAAGTTTGATAAACTACAAAGTATTAATGAGTTTAACAGAGCACTATTATTGGACCCCTAGATCTCACAACTAGTCCATGAGGAATATACCGTAATTTTCCGTGTCTGAAACAGAAAGAGCACCTGCACTAAACAAACAGAATATAATATTAAGATGTCCACTAGATGGCCAGTTTCTTAAAATACTATACTATACTATACTATACTATAGCCATTTAGAAAGGTGAGGCTGTAACCGCTAAAGATGACATTTTGTTGTATAATGTTGTCATTATACATATTATACATAAAACACAAGAAATGTATTTCAATAGGTTAGCAGAATGTTACAGAGCCAAAGTTTATGATCCAGCCCATTGTTTGCAGGTTAGCTAGACATGCAGCTATGTATAGTAAATCATATGTATGACATATGTATTTACCCTCGTATGTCAGAATAGATGCCTAATTATGCCCTATTGGGTATGAAAAACACACCTTAATACTAGTCAGACTGTTACCATATAAAAAAGAAAAATGGTTCTGCACTCAACTCCCAGGAAGCTGGGTGCTAGCAGGAAAAAAGGGACAGCATAAACCCCCTTGAAGAACACAAACAAAGAAAAGGATTCCTTTTTTTTTGTTTGTGTTACCATATAAAAGACAGATAGGAATGAGAAGAGCTGCCACAGGGTAACAAACCAGCTATTTGTCTTCCAGGACATTTACATTTCTCAAGTCACTGATCATCACAAGTACCATCCTGCAGCATGGGTGTTGTATAACTGATTGAATCAGTTTATTCATCATAAATACTGTAGGGTCAACACATTGTAAAGCGCTATGGAATTTAATGGCGCTATATAAAACAATAAATAATAAATAATAATAATAATTGTGCTGCCTAGGTCCAAGGATGAAATGCGGCCCCTCCACCTTCACCTGCATTATGCCGATGCTCCTGGTGCACTTCTGCAAAAGGGCTTCCCAAGATACTCTCCCGACAAGAGGAATAGGACGTGGCTGTGCACATTGGTCCGCCTTTTAGCAGAAATGTGTGAGAGGCCAGATAGATTCACAGAGGAAGAGAGGTACAGAAACACTTCTGGTTCTCAATGAATTTATCCGGAAAAGACCCTGTAAAAGTCCCACCTGAGTTCCATGGACCCAACAAGATCCATGTAAGGGCTGGCTCTGAGTATACAAAACATATTAGTATTCTACAATTTCATCCGAAATTATAGAGCTAAATACAAGCTGTACATTGTTATTTTGACATAACTCATATCATTTCAAACAGCCAAAGAGGGGCACTTTTGTTTTAGAGTGTGTGGTTAGAGTCATGGCCTTTTGATGGGACTTTGAGACCTATTTATTGATATTTATGTAAATAAATATGGAACTTGGAATGAGAATCAAGTACTTGATTTATAAAATGTAATCTATAAAAAGATTTTCTTCCATTTTATACATATTATTGTGACTACTAGGGTTGTAGAACATTGTGATACACTCATACCCAGTAATTCTGAGCTCATGGAAATGAGGGACATCAGAGGAAGAAGAAGGGGCAGAGGGATCTGCATCTGCACAAATGTAGTGCTGTAACAGGGATAGATAACATTAACATTTGCTCCTAGGTTATTAGGTTAATTATAATCTGTATATGCTAAGAAGATAACTTTATTAGATAGGAACTATGAACCATGATTTTAGTTAACAGCTTTATTATAATTCTAGTCCAAAGCAAGACCCAGCAGGGAATCAAGAAAAATGGAAAACCTCATTGTATAGCTTGGAACCATCTAAGGAGCCCACCTCCCTGACAATCCCAGAGACAGACAGAGAGTGTCAATATTATCATGGAGGGACCATGAGCTGCCAAAAAACATCTAAATGTCAAGAAACTGGAGGATTGCAAATACAGAATAAGGCAATACAATAGAATATACAGCATTGAACTTTTTATGTTACTGTGCTCTCTCTCTCTCACATATTTGTGTTAGTAAACCAAAACAACTTTACAATTAGAGAGGGTACCTTGACTTTTGCAACTTTTTGCAATTTAACCCAGATGATGGCAGTTATAAACCTAAAATGTTTTATTCCTGCATGGGTTACAAAGAGGAAAAGAAAGGGAGGACAGATTATTGAAATCAGTCATGATTTTGTTCCAACAATAGTAAGAAAAGTTTTTTTTTTTTCATGGAGTAAACAGACTTCAAATAAACTGTAACAAAAGGGCCATGAAAGCGCTCAAAGAAACCAGTTCTGGAACTTAAATGAACAGTGTCTTTAAAAAATAAAAGGATTCCATACATTTGACTTAACGGGAGAGCATTAATATGAGGCCACCCGGGTTTTATTGACATTCTAACTGCCTAAGGAGCTGAAAATGACTGTGAAGCTTAAAGCAAAAACCTCTTTGGCTACTGGGTTTTATTTTGGGATAATCATCTACTGTAGTGTTCACAGAGATGTAGCTTTATTCAATGACTCTTTTTTTCCCTTTCTTTTTTTTTCCATGGGTGGCCATTCTGTAAATTTAAGATCCACCGACCTCATGCAGATAGCCACGAATGGAAAAGCAACCATAATTACAAGGGCCTGCTCAACTAATCCGCGGTTAACAAATGTTAGTTACAAGATAAATAAGCCTAGCACAAGCATTTCCTGTGGACTGCAGAGCCAGTAGTTGCTTTATATGCTTTACGTAAAAAAAAAGTGTAAGATAAAAAGCATCAGGAGTTTATGTGAATTAACCCTTGGAATATCTGACTGGTGGGATCAACTGGTAGGGATTCAAAAGATTAACGGTGGTTGAAAATGCATGAAAATATAGTAAATCTTTGACGCATGGAACCACAATAGAAACATCATTCTTAGTATTGTAGAATGTCTAAACCTTTTTCTGAGATGTAAAATTTTGTTTCATTGACAATATTTGCAGGGAACACTTAATTGCCAGATGACAAAAACAGGTAGTGATGTGTTGTTGACACTGAAAAAAAGATTCCTAATAGTTTTTTCTTCTCTCACTTTTGAAAGTGGAAAAAAACATTTAAACATGGAAAAAAATATATTTCCTCCCAGACCATAAAAATGTGCTGTACACAATATTGTAGGATACAAACTGATTTTATGGCATCATGTTCCAATAAATAATATTTGTCTGCAGAACTTGAGGCTGCTAATGTTGTCAGCCATACAACATTTAGTATGACTTTCCCTACCCAAACACAACACTGAGCTCATTCTTTATGGGGATGCTAATGAAGTCTGTTCCTCCATAGAAGGAAAAGCCAGAATGTGCTTCAATTAGTGTCAGACTGGGTGATTTAGATTTAATCATTCTATTGTTTATCATAGGAAATATGGTAATAATTTAGGGTGTTTGTCAAGTAGACTGTTAAAAAAAAGGAAACAGCATAATATTTTTAAAGGCTTATTTTTAATCTGATACTGATACAAGGACTGGGACACTGGTGTCTGTCCTCACAATTTTTGGTGTCTGCCACCCTTCCGGCTCTCTGCAGAGGTGGACTAGACTAATGCAAGGATTTTTGCCACTTTAGGCAAAACCTAATTTCGAAAAATCAAATGGTGAGCCGGTTTGGTCAAAGTGTCCAATGGGTAGTTTCTGCAGAGGAGGGCAGTCCATGGGTCTGGTTGCAGGCGTACACCAAGGGCTTCACTCAATCTGTCAAAAAAGTAAGACCAAAGAGACGTGACCTGAGGGCATGACCACCACGTGTATAACGCTGTCCCCTCCTCAGCGCAACCCCTGAAGCAGAGAGGGGAGTGTGTCGGAAACATGCGGTGGAGTCTGGAAGGCGTAAGGTGCCAACGAGAAAGTACTTTAAAGCAGTTCTCCTGAACCAGAGTGCATGCGTTAACCTTCCAGTTGTTTTCGTATATCTTCCCCAATTCAGACCGCTCTAGCGACTGTCCTAGGTCTGACTCCCAACGCTGTTCAAACAGAGGCGAAGACGGAAACTTGATCCCCAGCATGTGATTGTACAGTTGAGAAATTGCACCTCGCGGTTTGTGTGGAAGGCGGCTGGCTTGTTCATAAAAAGTTGGTACATGTTCTGGGTGGCGTTCGGCCTCTGGAAGCTCATAACGAGATACCAGCAGGGTTTATCATTCGTGACAATGCCTTTCGAAATCCACCACTGGAATGGGCGGACTTGACACCCAGCGAGGAGCCTTGGCTGGTAAGTCGAAGTCGATATCGTAGGCGGTACCACAAGAGAAGAGAATGCGACAGAGTGGGGTTGGCAGAGATCAAGGATTTGTCGGGGGAGGAGTGCCACATAAGCCATCCCAGACGAGCTCTGGAGCAGAGATCCGACTCCAGTTGGACCCATCGGGGTGTGGAAGGGGCCATGGAGAGAAACAGCAGCATCGCCAGTTGTGCAGAGACGTAATATTCGCAGAGTAAAGGGGCGGACAGCCCGCCGGCTGTTTTTGGCCTGTAGAGGGTGGCCTTAGAGAGGTGACTCCTGCGGCCTTTCCAAACAAATTGTTCAATCGCTCTCTGGAGACTGGTGACATCTTTTTTCCTGATTGGTAGTGAGATAGAGCAAAACAAATAAAGAAGCCTGGGCAATAGCGTCATCTTCACCGCATAAACTCTCCCCATAAAAGACAGAACATAGGACAACCATGTCATGAGGTCACGCTTCAGGCGCAAGAGGAGTTGTGGGTAGTTCGCCGCATACATGTGCAGATGGGAAGGGGTAATGTTAATGCCAAGGGAGCGAATAGAAAGCGGCTGCCATTTAAAGTCGAAATTGAGAGATATAAGCTTCACCACTGGGGCAGGGAGAGTAACATTCAAAGCTTCACATTTATCTGAATGAATCTTATATGCGGACAGCTTCCCAAACCTCCCCAGCAGCTGGTATAGGTTAGGTAGGGATATAAGGGGAGACGTCAAGGATAGCAAGACGACATCAGCAAACAAGCTAAGTTTATAAACATTGCGGCCCACAGAGAGGCCCTTAATACCAGGATGGAGACGGACAGCTTGGGCCAGAGGCTCTATGGCCAACGCAAATAGAAGGGGCGATAAGGGGCACCCCTGACGAGTTCCACCCTGAATCTGGAAGGGTCTAGAGCGAAAGGTGCCTATATCAACTACAGCTGATGGATGGGAGTAGAGAGCCTGCACACCCTTCAAAAAGGCTCCAGCAAAACCGAAGGCTTGCATAGTAGACCATTGGTACCCCCAGTCCACCCGGTCAAAGGCCTTCTCAGAATCTAAGGTCAGGAGGATCATTGGAGTCCCAGTCCCCCGATACTAGTGGAGCAGGTTCAGCGTCCTGCGGATATTATCTGGGGCCTCCCTACCCGGGATAAAGCCCACTTGGTCAGGTTGAACCAGACTAGGTAGGAGCACATTCAACCTAAGGGCAAGGATTTTAGCGAAAAGTTTCAGGTCAATGTTAATGAGGGATATTGGCCTATAACTTGTGCAGAGAGAAGGGTCTTTCCCCTCCTTAGGGATAAACACGATCTTGGCCCTCTGCATGTCCTGAGATGGTCGTGCTGTGCCCATGAGGAAGGAATTAAACAAGGTTGTTAAATGAGGAAGAAGACACGCGGAAAAGGATTTATAGTATTTAGCCGTCAAGCCATCGGGACCCGGTGCTTTCGAGTTTTTAAACAGCTTCAAAGTTGCGAAACTTCATCCTCTGTGATAGGCACATTAATGCTGTCAAGCATCTCGGCGGAGAACGAGGGGAGCTTACAGTCCAAAAGAAATTGTTGTGTATCCGACAGGAGCGACGGGGAAGAAGAGGTCTTCTTGCCGTAAAGGCTTGTTCGCCTTTTCAAAAAATTTCTGCCTGGTCCGGAGAATCGCCCTGATGGAGTCCGTGGACAATAACATATTCAATTGTCCCTGAGTTGTGACAATATTGCGGAGGAGACGCTGGTCACCGGAATGTTTGTGGTCCGCTTGTAGTTTTGTCAGGGAGTCTGTAAGGTCTTGAATCTGTGATTGAAGACGTATCCACTTAGTAGACGCGATTGCTATGAAGTGGCCTTGAAGAACCACTTTGTGTGCGTCCCAGGCGGTTCCCAGAGAGATGTCAGGGGTCAAATTCTTGGCAAAATAATCGGAGAGAGACTGATTGATAGTCCCTCCGACCTCCGGATCAAGGAGCAGAGCGTCATTCAGGCGCCAGAGAGGGCGCAGATAGGGAGGTTGAAAAGCAGATGGGGAAATCTCCACCATAGCATGGTCAGACCAGGAAATCTCATGTATTGAAGAACTTAGAAGCGATGGGAGCAGAAAAAAGTAGTCGAGTCTAGAGTACATGGCGTGCGGATACGAATAAAAGGAGTAGTCTCTATCGGAGGGATGGAGAAGTCGCCAAGCATAAAACAATCCCATCGACTTGACAAAATGCTGTAGAGGCTTAAAAAGATGTCTCGGGCAAGCGCGTGCCACCGACAGAGTTCTATCCAGGTACGGGTCCATCACCGAGTTACAGTCCCCTCCGATGATAAGGCTGCCCAGCGGTGCTGTGAGAAGTGATCGTGCCAACTCCTCGAAGAACAGAGATGTAGGTGGAGTTGGAGCGTACACAATAACAATTGTAACTGGTTGTTCATTGTTCAAACCATCCAAACGGAGGAATCGATCACCAGGATCGGAGAAGGAATTAAGAGCCCGGAAATGCAGACGTCTCTGTATGAGGATGGACACACCGTTGTGTGTTTATCCGGTGCTGCAGAATGGAAATGCGTGGGAAACCTTGGATCCCAAAACTTAGGGATATTAGATTTACAAAAATGGGTCTCTTGCAGGAAGACAATATCGGCTTTAGATCTAATATAGTGGCGGATCGCCATCCTGCGTTTCTGTGGAGAGAGTAGGCCTTTGACATTATGAGACACAATCTTCAGTGCATGAGAACCAGGGGTCGCCATATTGTCTTAAAACATAACTGAACAAAATAAATTAAAAAAAAAATGGGGTGGGACAGGGAAGATGGAGGAGAGAGGTTAGAGAGAGAGAAAAAGAAAAATAAAGGGAAAAAGAGCTCTGATGGGACAGACCACCAGGA
The DNA here is from genome assembly GCA_009364415.1 of Spea multiplicata. Lineage (NCBI taxonomy): Eukaryota > Metazoa > Chordata > Amphibia > Anura > Pelobatidae > Spea > Spea multiplicata. The sequence continues at coordinate 12,537 of VKOC01001557.1, read as the reverse complement.
GAAAGAGAGAACAATACGTATGTAATAGACGGGATACAACCACGTCTACGACAGAACAACACGGGGGTTCCTAGGTGGAGAGATAGAACAAGCCCTCCCCCAGCAACAATCACATGGTGCAGTAGAGATTCTACTCACCGATCCCCCACAACTAGAGCAAAATCTTAAAACCTAAAACGCAAGTGGGCCGAAACAGATGGCCCAGGAGCCCCAAGAGTAGACTCCCTATGGAGAGCGGCTAGGGAACGTATGTTACAAGAATGTGCCGGCATATAGTGTGTATGTAAGACAGTGCGGCACACTAAAAAAAAAAAAGACGTGTATATGTGTGAGAAACATCAAGGCGACATTAGCCAATAAGGTGGAGTGGCTTAGACAACTCGCCAACTTTAACCCCGCAGGGGCACATGATACCCGCACACGTACCGCAGGGGAAACACAAGGGCCACCCCCCAGGAGGCCGGGTCAGCCATAGTGAAAGGGGCACAGGCGGTGATTCACACGCTGCGAAATAACAGATAAGCATATGTATGTATAAACAATAAAGAATAAAATAAAAAAAAGTTATGTATGTATGTGTACATGTATAAGAAAAACCTAGGTGACATTAGCCAACAGCGAAAAACCACACATTCCCACACAGAAACATAGAAAAAATCGGTGGAATCATGAGCGGTGGTAACACATCTAAACCAAGGCACTTAGCTGTCCAGCAAACAAAACGTGGCCAAGGCTGTGGTCGAGGTTCGCTGTATCCACGATAGGGAGGACATAGCCAGAACAGGATAAATCCCACGAAGGCAGCAAGGTCAAGCCTTTCCCTGAGACGCTGCGGGGCCATCCTCCGCTCGAGGTGATGATCGGGGGGAGTCTGGGCGGCACGGAGATCCATCCCGTGGCCCCGAAGGGCGAGGGAACTCGTCGAGTGGGTGCTCCAAGTTGCGGGGTACCTGCAATCCCAGTCGCCGCAGGAAAGAAGCAGCACCGTCAAGCCCTCGAAGCGTTAGGAGTGAGCCACCATCCTGAACCAGAAGCTTAAAGGGGAAACCCCAGCGGTAGGGGATCCCTTTTTCCCGTAGTAGATCCATCACAGGCTTCAGGGCCTGCGGAGGGTAGAAGGCGCTATATCAGCAGACCAGACAGGTGTAATACCATCCATCACATGAGGCATTATGTGTAGCTCACAGGATGGCTTCCTTGGTAGTGAAGTAATGGCATTTTAAGATGATGTCCCTAGGGGGGTCACCATGCCCCGGCCTCGGACGCAACGCCTTATGGATCCGCTCGAGATGGAGTTCAGCTTCAGGTAAGTCCGGCAGGAGTTGCTGCAGGTAGCGGTGGAAAAAGGAGCGCAGGTCAACCAAGGATTCCGGGACACCTCGAATCCTTAAATTAGAGCGCCGGGAGCGATTGTCTAGGTCCTCCACAGCATCCTGAAAAAACGCGCACGTGGCCTCCAGCCTGACCATATCCACATCTCGTTCACACTGAGTGGCCTTAAGCTCGTCAACCGTCTGCTCCAGATGAACGGTTCTGGTGGCCAGTGGCGTGAGGTCCGCCGAGATCGCAGAGAGACCCGCCTTTAGGTCGGATTGTAGCTCAAGTTTGCAGGACTTAAGGTCCGTGATGTCACTCCACGTGCTAGGCCCGCGTCGTCTGCAGCCTCAAGACCCTTGCTGTGCAAGGCGTCTTTTTTCTTGAAAAAGTCCGGTACTTTGGATGCGAGACCCGGTTTTCTGCCTCTATGGGTGGACATCTCGCCGTTTGTCGGTATAGAGCCACCGGAGTGTGGGTAGATCGGCTGTGACAGCTGGAGTTGCTGGGTAGTGAGCAGGCGCTAGCTCAAAGTGCGACCATCTTCTCCAGACTCCAGGACACGCCCCTCATCGTCTTTACACTTTTATGCCTTAAAGGTGCTTAAACTGCCCGTGAGTAAGCATCTCTCAGCATAAAGCGTTTCAGGTGGGTCCTTTCTTGTTCCCTTTTCTGCATTGTGAGAGCTCATGTGAAATAAAGTTGAAGGTTGGTGGTATTGTGTGAGCACAGTAAACTTCCCCCAAGTGCTGTGAGAGACACAAAGGAAGCCATTGCTTCCTGAAGCTTTATTTGGATTTTGCCACTTGAAGAATCCTTTTGCAATGTGATCACCTCTAAAATTAACCACTTAACAATAGAAAGGTCAGGTTCTGGGTAAATTAAAACACTAAAGGGACAATCTTGAATATGAGGTCACTAAGTGCAGATAGGTAACTTGATTCAAACAAATTAACTTATCTTTATGGCAAAATAAACTGGATTTAAAACCCTTCAAACAATGTTTGCCAAAAATGCATAAAGGATAGTATAAATCTTCCCTATTAAGGTTAAATACATCTGCCATAAGTTTACAATGTTTCTCTTTCTTTCTCTGTTCCATATATGTCTTTGTAATAGAGGGTGCTTTGCTTTATTTTCTACACATTACATAAAAAAACTTTAACTGAATCGATATGTCACTGTAACTTTAGTTTACATTATTAATGTTCCCAATTTATCATTGCTTCTCCTTTCTTCTGTTATCTCTTTTCAACTGGCAGAATTAGTTCAGATCCTTTTATACAACAGACTTCAGTATTTAACTAGGTAATGGAATTTATGATTTTGTTTACATCAGCTTCCATGGCAACCCACCATAAAAGACCTTATGCTTAGCAACCTGGTATTCGGAGGCAGCAATGGAGGGTGGATTTTTTTTTGCCCTTCAACAGGAAGGTCTTCAGAAGTGAAAACCTCTGATCATACACGCATTGAATGTAAACATGGTTATTTTTCCTATTACGTGCAAGATATAGATTGATAGATAGATAGATAGATAGATAGATAGATAGATAGATAGATAGATAGATAGAAGGATGGAAATAGATAGATGGAAAGTGGAAGCGTTTAGGAACAGCAGCCACTCGGCCACAAAGCAGAGGACCACGTAAAGTCACAGAGTGGGGTCACCAAGTGCAAAGCTGCACAGTGCTTAAAAGGGGTGCATGGGACTGTGCTGATTTCATAGCTAAAGAGCTCCAGACATCCACTGGCATTTTTATCAGCACAAAACTGTGCTGTGAGAGCTTCATGGTATGGGTTTCCATAGCCGAGCAGCTGCATACAAGACTCACATCACCAAGTACAATGCCAAGTGTCAGGTCAAGTAGTGTAAAGCACGCCGCCACTGGACCCTGAAACAGTGGAAAGTGTTTACACTGTAATATTCCAAAAAGAGACGGGTCCTGTATGCAGAAAAGGAATGGATAAAATAGAAATAGATAGGTTTTCACCCTCCAGCTACCTTTCCCTGAATGTTGAGCTCCCAGGTGCGAGTGACCGAGGGACTTTAAGAGAAATGACAGGAGGAAAAGGCCAATAGAATAAACAGGTCACAGTCCGAGGTCCATGCAGGCAGCAAAACAGGTGAAGTCCAAAAAGCAATCCAAGGTCAATCCAGGCAGCGATCAGAGAGAGTAGTCAGGAACAAAGCAGGAGTCAGTAAATAACACACAAAGTCAAAAATATAGGTGGTACCACACAAGGGCTCAGAATAGAGTGAACAGGGGTTTTTAATCTGGTGCCAAACATCTGAGCTTGCTAATTAGCCAATCAGTGTATGATTTAGTGAAGCCTCGCCCCCTAGTGCCATGTCACTGTGTGTTTGGGGCTCATAAGCAGCCCTGCAGCACAGGGGCCAGGACCCCTGCAGTAGATTCCCAGTGTCAGGGACCGAGGCCACGGCAAAAGAGGACGGCAAGCAAGCTCCCGATAGGAAGTAGCGTGGGATGACCCGACGGCAGGCACCACCGACAGACCTGTGGCAGCAGCGGATGTCCCAGAGCAGACCCTCCGGTAGGAGGTGACACACGCGTCTCTGTCTGGAGAATGGTACCTGCCTGACTGTATTGTGACAACTGTAACGTTTGGTGGAGGAGGGATAATGGATGGATGTATTCAGGGATTGGGCTAGGCGCCATACTTACAGTGAAGAAAAATCTTAATGTTTCAGCACTTTGGACAATGCTATGCTTTCAACTTTGTGGGAATAGTTTGGGGAAGGCCCTTTTCTATTCCAACAGAAATGTGCCCCAGTGCACAAAGCAAGGTCAATAAAGACAAGGTTGGATACGTTTTTGTGGAAGAACTTGTCTCGCCCACACAGAGCCCTGACCTCAAGCAGATTCAACACCTTTGAGATAAACTGGAATGAAGACTGCAAGGCAAGCCTTCTAGTCCAACATCAGTGCCTAACCACACAAATGCTCTACCGGTTAAATGGATAAAAACACTCCAAAATCTGGTGAAAAGCCATCCCAGAAGAATGGAAGCTGTTATAGGTGCAAATATGAAATATTAGAAAATTACTAAATTTTGCACAGTAGCTGAATTGTTGTTGTGGAAAAAACTATGTTTAGAAAATATAAATAGACAAAATAGGTATTTAATTAGTGTGCCAATTGTTTACATTTTAGGTGTCTGTGGCCGTAGACAGGTGTTAAATTTGCTTGTCTAAATATTTAACATCAGGACATTCCATAATTATGGATGTAAACGATACAATGATTAGATGAACACTTACTAAGCAAAAGACTGGGAATGAAAATTGTCCCTGGTACTTTAAGGCCAATGGCTGATAAATCAAATGGCCGCATTCTAGACAGTTACATCACCCTGGCCTGCAGTGTATGGCCACATGTGAACAGTGGGTGACCACCTACTAGTGCATTAGATCAGATGGACAAGCTGAATTTATGGCAAATGGAAGGCAGAAAGGGCACTGGGCCATTGGACATTTGCCCAGTGTGCCCAACGGCCAGTTTGGACCAGCTGATTATTGAATAGAACTGTTACGACTTATTGGACTATAAACCGACCAAAGTAACACCGTTTTTAGTCCTCATTTAGTGACCCACTAGTCTTTGGTCACTTGGATGACCAAACTAACAACACAAATTGTACCATCAATGGTTTTGTAAACTGGTTTTGTATTGTGATGAACAGTTGAGAATATTTAGAGCCTCACACACTAGAGAACCGCTACTCACCCTGTACCTCCTCATCTGGTTCCCAGCAGTTGGAATGTATGATGTTGATTCTCTTCAAGCCAGGATACATAAACAGATTTGGGGCTGCCCACCCACACGTACTGTAAACACAGGTTTTCTCCATTCACTAGAAGTCTGCTTGCTTTTTCATAGTTGTTTTGTTAAAATTAATTTCATATGAGCCAAAGGTGCTCAGTGAAATCTTTGTGTACATAGATGCATATTTATATTTGAATAAAAATACATATAACAGCAATGCGTTTATTTTCCATGCCTTGCGTATAATAATGTAGGTAAATGATTGTGTCAACTTTGAAAACCAAACAATCCTTATTCCTGTTTTATCTATAGAATATTTATAGATATATAAACATAATAAGGAATGTACATTCACTACTAAACCCTATGCCAGGATTGTAATCCCAAAAAGCTCTCCCTAAGCATAGGATGGATTTCTGAAAAAGATATCTTTGCCTATAGAAAGTTGAAAAGCTGTAGTAATTATTTAAATGTTTGACAACATCATACACCTTTCAATTTATATTTGTATTATATTATTTTACAGGATACATTGCTGCTCTGTCTTAATAACTCTGTCTAAATTATTTTTTAGGTTCTATATTGTTCTAAATTAGGTAGTATTCCCAGCGGAGTGGGACCCTTTAAGTCTGATCTATAAAAGTCTCTGTAGATTTGGACATAAAAATAGATCAAAGAGGTAAAAAAAAAGCAGCCTCCCGTTAAAGTATCTGATATCATCTTATTGGGTGACATATAAACATACCAGTTTATTTGAGTTACTATATATAACAATATTACAATATAATCAGAGGGGCAAAGCTCATGTGGTATCCTGGATAACACAGTTACAAGCTCACATAGAAGTTAACTTTAACCAACTTACTATCCAAACATATCCAACTGTCAGACAAGACAGTATATAAAGACATTTTTACAACTTTACATAGATTATGGCCATGGAAGTAGATGGTCTGCTACACTGATATACCCTTACTCGACACTTTATTAGGAACACTTGTTCAATTGCTTGTAAACACAAATAGCTAATCAGCCAATCATACAGCAGCAACTCAATGCATTTAGGCATGTAGACGTAGTCAAGACAACTGGATGAAGTTCAAACCGAGCATCGGAATGGGGAAGCAAAGGGGACTTAAGTGACTTTGAATGTGGCATGGTTGTTGGTGCCAGACAGGCTGGTCTGAGTACTTCAGAAACTGCTGATCTACTGGGATTTTCACGCACAACCATCTCTAGGGTTTACAGAGGATGATCCAAAAAGAGAAAATATCCGGTGAGCAGCAGTTGCATGGATGCCTCAGAATTCGAGATGACAGAAAGGTATGCACAATACCATCTCTGAAAGCAGAACATGTAAAACCATGAAGCAGATGGGCTACAGCAGCAGAAGACCACACCGGGTGCCACTCCTGTCAGCTAAGAACAGGAAACAGAGGCTACAATTCACACAAGCTCACCAAAATTGTCAATGGAAGACTGGAAGAACATTGCCCAGTCTCATGAGTCTTGATTCCAGCTGCAACATTCGGATTGCAGGGTCAGACTTTGAAGTAAACAACATGGAAGCATGGATCCCTCCTGCCTTTCAGTTCAGGCAAACTGGTTTCTTGAACATGACAATGCGTTCACTGTACTCCAATGGCCTCCACAGTCACCAGATCTCAATCCAATAGAGCACCTTTTGGGATGTGGTGTAACGCGGGATTTGCATCATGGATGACCTGCGTGATGCCATCATGTCCACAGGGACCCAGATCTCTGAGGAATGATTCTTGCACCTTGTAGAAAGTATACCACAAAGAATGAAGGCAGTTCTGAAGGCAAAAGGGGGTCCAACCCAGTACTAGCAAGGTGTACCTAATAAAGTGTAATAGAGTGTATGTATATATAGGCACATTTTATACACATGGATCCTAGCTCTTATATATATATATATATTATATTATATATATATATATATATATATATATAGAATAACTGTTCCTGCTGTGCACTGAAATATAAAAAATAACAGTTGTAGTTTTCATTCATCCCTTTTTAACTTTTCTAAAACCCTTACTGTTTGAAATGGTTATTCTAAAAAAAAGTAATTGTTGGCAGTACTCTAATCTTGCATACCACATGGTCTGCCTTGATCTTAAACCATATAGATTATCATGAAGTAAGGGATACAGAAGGGTCAATGTTGGACACAAAACAATGCTTAAAACGTACTTTTATCTGTTTTCCAACATAAATATACCCAGTCAATCACATTTTGAACTATAAAAGACCCCGTAAGAACAATGCATGTGACAATATTACTCGGACATATTTATGTTAGATATATATTGTTTACAAGCTGTACTTTCCAGGGTAATGTCAGTATCTACTCAGGACCAACTTTTGAAATGAGCCCCCAATGTCATGTCATTTAGAGGCAACATCTCCCAGAGTACTTTACCTTTCTCTTTTTTTGACATGTTCTTCTAAATTCGTATAATTGACCAGACAGATGTTTGAACTGTACTCATGCAATTATGTTTCTTTTGCATAAACATGTTAGATTGAACATACACGCTTTTGATTTTAATTACCACCTGAGAGTATTTAAATATGGAAGATCTGGCGAAATGTTTATTCTTTTTGAGGGTGTATACACACGAACAGAACTAGTAAGAGTTCTTTTCTATACATTATGGCTTTTGTATAAACACTATTTATGTATAAGTTACAGGCAACTGTATAACCCAGTCAGACAAGACAGAGGTTTTACAAATTAAAGTATGGGTTTGAAATATGAAAAATATGGAAAAAAACTTACCTGGTGAGCCAGTTCTATAATGTATTTGAAATTTCCATAGTAATAACAACAACATGGAGACTTCAAATATCCAGCAATTAGCACTGTCAAACTGAAGGATAACGTAAACCACTTTAAACTTTTACATTTTGACTGTGAAAGAATATTTCTGTATTAACCTTGTAAATGTGCCCAGCTGTTAACCTGTAGAGAGAGCTGGATAATCTGTACTAATTTAAAAGTTCCCATTTATAAGAGTGTGTCACTTTAAAATTGTGTACTGCTAACTTAAAATTACTGTATTTGTTTAACTAGGGTGAGTGCAGGGGAAATGTTTTTTGAGATTGCTGTTATCACTTGAATTGTGAGGGGGATGCTAAGGCTAAAGGTGTTAGCAAGTGCGTGTGAGCGTATGTTGTTACTAGTTTATTGTGGATTATTGTATTATCATGTATATGAGCGCATTATGTTAGTGTGTGTGTGAGCATATTGTGTCTGTAAATATGTGTATGTAAAGTGTATGTGTGTGTGTCAGGGGTAAGCCTAGGGCTAGTGGCGCCTGGGAGAAAGGAAGAGAGAGTGTGTGTATGTGAGTGAATGTTGTTAGAGTGTTAGTGTATGTTGAAAGAGTGTGTTAGTTATCATATGTGTGTCAATATGAGGGGTGCTGCCGAAATGCTGCACCCAGGCACCACTATCCTAGTCTCACCCTTGATGTATAATACTTTTGACCAAACAAGTCAGTGGTGCAGGAGAAAGACCTTTAGTTGTGTTTGGGAAGGAGCTCAATGCTTTTCTAGAGATATCCCTACATTAAGCTCTATATTCCAATCCACTAGGGCTGTAGCAGACAGACTCAGAAAGCAGTTTCAAGAGAAACAGATCCATTTCTGTGTTTAGAGCACACGGTCTGTAATTGCATACAGTGTCATTTTTTTCATTTGCATGTATACTTTATATATGTGTCTGCATTCTGAGTTTAACATACCTGATACAGAAAATCAAGACTTGGAGATTATACATGTTTGGTATAAATATTTTAGTTTCTATATTTACATTGTGTTTTCTCTGTATTCAGACAGTAAGGAAGCATGTTCTGTCTTACATAGTTAAATCTGCTATTAATGGTTAGAATGCACCCTTTGAGAATACTGATAGCAGTTTGTAAGACTGTTGCATAGAAGTGGCTAGAAGAAAACTCCTTTTGTGAGTAGGGTGAACATATTTGACATTATCTTACGGATACATATAAAATCTTAATGTGGTCATCACAAGACACTACCTGTCTGGATGTTGCATCCATAACAATGTCCGGGTTCTCCATGTCCAAATAGTTATCACAAAGTGCTTAAATAGGGCAGTCATTAGAAACATTATTTTGCCTCATATGTAGATGAAATCACATTCCCCAACTTTACACCAGAATTGCTCTGTGTACTTTTACGTATACTCCATGTCTGCTCGGTTGCTCTCTTGGTGGCCCGCAAACACTGGTTTCTTTTTTATCCAGATATCTTAATTAACCACACTGACCACACTACATGGCAAATATTATGGTTTTAGGTCTCTTCTGTATGCCTATTCAGTAGGATGCATGTGGCTGGTTTCATTAATCCAGTATAGATCAGGATCTGGAAGGTCTATTAATTAACCTATGTCAATCAATGTTGTCTTTAAGCATGTATGTATTTATGTTGAATACTGTAGCTTTGTGGATACCATGCTTAAATATGTTCCTTATTTACAAATATAACAGGATATTTAATAGTACAACATATAGCACTACGTATATAAAGTAAGGCTGAGCAACCGAAAATCTGTCCCTGCTACCCTAGCGTCTGTAACAATCTGCATACTATACGAGATCTAATTGGAAAGAAATCCTTTGACTTTTAGTGCGCTATATAACTATGAGCTACAGAGTTCCTTAACGGCTATTCATGCCAACACTGTTACACCAGTAATGTAACGTCATGCATTGTTCGGGATGTGGGAGTCTAAATTGTATTATGAATTATGTAACTGACCATCTGACATATGTGGCTGTGCAAAAATGATGCTCATAGCCTTACTTACTAATATGTATCACTAAATGGGTACTTTTTAACAGAACAAATGGCTAACTTTTCTGTCCTAACATGTTTTAGAGGAATTCGCAAAAGGTTACATGATGTCCTGCTTGCAGGAGCTAAAGGTTTAAGGAGACTTAAATCCATGACAACAAAGTGTTAATGACAGTGTGACCAGTGAGCTTACTGCAGCTGTGTTCTTTTACAACTCTACTATAAAAATGGATGGCTTCTCTTTTAACAGAAGAAGTCTTTGCATGATGTAAATGTAATTAAACTGTCATACTGATATGTGTGGAAACAAACAAATAGGCAGATACAGAAAAAGACTTGCATGATAGTACAAGCCCTGTTTATTCTATGGACCACACGTGTACATTTTAGAAGAGAACACAATTTCATATACCCCAGAGTTTAGATTCTAGGAAGTTATCCTATAGATTTCCTTATGTCAATGTGGATAAGCTCCAATATCATTGTGACCTTGTCACAACTGATTTAATCATTGTAGACCATTTAGATCCGCCTTATGTATCTTCCTAGCAGACATCATTTGATGGTCATGAGTTTTCATGCAGAAACTTGCAGAGCAATGCAATCTCTACTGAAATGTTATGCTTCAGTCCTCTGGGAGCTCCCAATAAGTATTTGCTACCCAAAAATGCCAATTAGAGTGCTCTATATATAATTATATATGTTTAATGGTTACTGATTTCTGTTAAAAGGATCAGGCATTAACAGAGACATGATATGAAACCATTTTAACATTTTGATTTTGTTTAACCTCTACTACTGTGTTTGTATGAATGCTTACACCATGTCTGTATTCTACTACTTTTTTCCCTATGCACTTACAGTCTATACAATGTACACACAACCAACAGGAAGGAATGCTCAATGTCCCTAGAAGTTCTGGGATGGAAATCAACATCCCAGATTTGCCTAGAGTGAGGATCTCTTGTGCTGGATAGATGGCTATGGTCTGAAAGGTCTCAGTGTTAGCCATTCTCCCAACAGCAAGACTCTGGAGCAGTAGCAATACAGTATCTGAATATTTCAGGAAGACAGGGCTGCCCTGATGATTTGTAGGGGCCTAGGGCAAGATGAATTTGCAGGGCTTTGCCCTTTGGATGAGGCAACTGGAGGTCCAAGTTTGCCTGAAGCTTGTAGTCTCTGCATGTTTGGAAAAAGTGGCAGCTGGGAAATTATATATCAGCCTATCGTATCTCAGCACTCCTGACTCAGATCCGGAGAGATTATGAACGTTAATGAGTGAAGTAAGCAACCTCACCTTGGGGCCTTTCTTGGTGAAGGGACCACGGTGGGAGCACCTGCCTAAGGGGAGCCCACCCATTGCCTAATGGTGGTGCTGATAGATTGTACCTGCACATGATCTGTATTGCATATCTTTCAGAATATGAAAGGTTAAATACTCTGGCCTACTTATATAGTTTGAGAGCACTGCTCTGCAATAACACTAAATTATAGTTCACCAAAAACCTCTTACACCTTGTTTAGTCAAAGAAACACATCCCAGCATGACTTTCACAAGCTCACAAAGAATAAGAAGACTTTAACAGTTTTTGGTGCTATTTCCACTTTCAGCTTGTAGTGGAAATCTCACTGAGTCTGAATCCTGTGCCCAGTGGACTATTTAAAGTTAAAATCTCTGCTTTTTTCCCTTAGGCAGATCCAGTTACTGACCACAATTTAAGAAGAATAACAAAAAGACTAACAACTCCTCACTTTCTGGCAATACATGCCACAGTAAATCCTATAGACTAGAGCAAGTGGGGCCACCCTTTACCCTACAAACGCAAATTAGAGTTATCCCTAAGGGACTTATATGCACAAGTTTATATATATATATATAGTATTATACATAATATATATACTAAATATATATATTAAATTATATAGGGATATATATTGTATTATTGTATGTGCTTCAGTTACTGCACAGAAATCATTTTTAATTACATTTAGTAAAGCTATAGTGTTGATGGAGCACGGAATATCACACGGTTTAGATGGAAATAAGAGTTACTGCAAGCCCTAGAGAATTATTCATGCCCCAGGCTAATGCAGTGCAAAGGAATGCATTCACTCAGTCTTAACTAATACAATACATGCATATCACATCACTACCCAGGTCTTCTAGCCTCACTCGGATAATAAAAGACTAGGAAGCGCAGGGTTAAATGATGTGAAAAAAATCGTATCCAGGACAATCTAAAATGCAGTCCTTTCCAATGATCTGTATATAATAAATAATACTATGGCACAGTAAAGTAAGTAAAAATGTGGCCCCTATTTATTGGAGCAACTTACAAGGGACGATGGCCCACAAAATGAGCTACAACAGCATAAAAGCAAAGGCAGACCACTGATAAGTGGTGATATGAAGGGATGAAGATAAAATCAGCCTCTCTACGCGTTTCACCAGGTGCTGTCCTGGCTTCCTCAGGAGACAAATTGGCTGACCAAAAACAAATCAATAGTAGTCCACTATTGACTGCTCTTTAAAACCATTCACTCTTACATCTATTAATTTCACAACTAGTATCAAAATATATAAATA